>VYZU01074809.1:13967-51580 GCA_013401355.1 Ceyx cyanopectus | reverse complement strand
TTTTGATGTCAGGTGATATCTGCCTCAAGATCAAAGGCTGAGCTACTCAGTATGGCTTTAAAATAAAGTTTCTTAGTTCTTATTCTTGTCAAGGGTAATGTCAACACCTAAAATAAAAGTAAGAAGTCTAAAATTAAATTACTTTTTGACAATTTTACTTTAGAAAACTTTCTGGCATCAGCAGACAGAGAAGATTCCCAGGCAAAACTATTTAACAGGATCTCAGCATCCAAAAAACCCTCAAACAGAAAAGCACACTGTACACCTCCACAGGGAAACTATTTGTGACAGAAAGCAACAGGGCCAAGACACAGCTACATTAAATGCATCAATCTTCTTCCATCTAATAACATGAAGATACCTGAAGTCAAACTTCTCTGCAGGGAATGCAGCAGCACAGGAAGACTGGAAGGTGGGGGTTATTTTAACACATCTATAGATATGTTTGCTGATTGTTTATTCAAAGTAGTTCATTCAAAGATCCAATTCAGTTTCTCTTGGAAGATAAGTGACAATTATTAACTGAAACAAGTCAAGATGAAGACAGTCAATTCTAAATAGTCTTGTTTTACTTGAACAGTAAAGATTTGTATTAAGTACCCACACTGACTTCATCCTCAGCATGGGGAAGCCATCTATTAAAAGACAACAGTCAGAAAAAGGGGTATCATTGTGTTAGCAATGGGAAGATTTCCATGAAGAGGAATCAAAGCTGAATCATCTGCTGAAATTTGAGAAAAATTACAACATCTGGATACTTAGAAAGGTCCCTGAACACAAATCAAACTAAAATCTGTTGAAAATAAAAACAGTTGATCAGGAGCTTTAAAATACATCAACTTCACTTGACACCAAGTTACAAGTACGTGGCCAAAACCTGAACAAAAGTGACTGAAGTGAGTTGGAAAGAGTATCCAGACTTACATACAAATGAACTCAAAATATTTTCTGGGAAACCAGGGAGACAGGCTTTAGCAAGTCTGCAGTTGGCCAGCATGAGCAAACTGAATCAAAAAACTTGATCCACAGGCTGTGGAAATCTAGAAAAGAAACTCAGGACATCAGCTACTGCAAAATTCAACTAGCAGAATCACAGAACCATTCAGGCTGGAAAAGCCACTTGGGATCATCCAGTCCAACCATCAGCCCTACTCTGTAAAGTTCACCCCTAAACCATGTCCCTCAAAACCACATCCAAATGCCCCTTAAACACCCCCAGGGATGGTGACTCAACCCCTCCCTGCTCTGGCCACTCTTTCAGGGAAAAATGTTTCCCTAATGCCCAATCTAAACCTGCCCTGGTGCAGCTGGAATCCATCCCCACTTGTTCTCTTTACCTGTGAGAAGAGACCAGCACCAGCCTCTCTCCAATGTGCTTTCAGGTTGTAGAGAGTGGTGAGTCTCCTCTCAGCCTCCTCTTCCTCACACTAAACAGTCCCAGCTCCTTCAGTGGCTCCTCATCAGATTTATTCCCCAGCCCTGTTGCCTCCTCTGCACTGGCTCCAGCACCTCCAGATCTCTCTTGGATTGAGTTGCCCAGAACTGGACACAACACTCAAGGTAAAGAAAGTGAATTTTGATGATAGTACAGCAGAACAGTTCTGCAGTGTCAGCACAGGACCAATGCCCTCAACATCAACTCACCAGATTCAGGCTTCACTAGTATATACAGGTTTTCTATGGACTGCTTACTGCTGCTTTCTCCTGTAGCTAGGGAATGCAGCATCCATTGGTAAAATCCTAATTAACTTGAATTAGCATCTAGAATTTTCAGTATCTGAAGGGATGCCAAACTTCTATTTGCTCGTACTGGAGAGCATAATAAACTTCAACCCTTACCTGATTTTCCTGCATTTCTGCCCTATGCATAACCTCCCCAGACCACAGCTCACCACTTCTGTGGCCAGACAGTTTACCAGGGAAAGAGGAGAGAGCTCTGAAGGCCCCTGCAAACCTTCTACCTTCTGCCAGTGACCACACACAGAACACTCCAGCTCTGGTTCAATCAGAGGGTCACCAAGACCTTGGTGGTTCTAGCCTTGGTGGTGCTGAGGTGCTGTTGTTCTATCTATAGAAGTATTTATATTAAATAGTTAAATCTATAGCTATTTTTCTATCTATAAACCTGCCTTAAGTTTATCTTTGAAGTCCTCTATCATTGCTTATCTGCTTTGATATAACTTAACACTGCTTTAGAAAGCACCTCCCACCACTGTTGCTCCAGTTTAGGTTTCTAGTCTGAGGGAAGGAATTATACCCTGTTCATTTAGGAAACAGAGCATAATTATTCAGTCTTACTGAGGGCTTCATTCACAGTTTAATTCCCTCATTAGTACTCCCTGAGCACACCAAATCCTTTCAGTACTGGTATATATGCATGCACCAAAACTGAGAACCTGTACACTGATAGCTTTTTAATTTCAGCTCATATTTTCCTTGGTTTCAGCTGTCCTGTTCTCAAGTCCTATTAGCTTGCAAATATTGTATAGGAATTAATTTCACACTGTGGTTCAAATACAGTAAAACTTTCTACCACTTCTGCATCCTTGTAGCAATGTATCTTAGAAAACTTAGCTCCTTTGTTTTCCACCAGTTTTACTGCAGCAGGATTATTTCCACTTTCAGCATCATTTAAAAGTTAGTTTCTTAATACCAACCTCTACAGAAAGCTCTGGTTACTTCCCATATCTTTATCACTTTATAACTATTAGAACCCATCATAAGTATGGTGTCTTCCCACAGTGCTTATATCTGCTTTTTTCTGCCCATTCTTTCAGAAGTTTCCCCTTTTCCTTCAGTTCTGTACATCAAGAAATAAAAAACCTAGGATTAGTGCAATGGAGCCATTTAAATCTGCCTTCCAACAGCAAGACTGCAGGCATGGTGCACCTCCTTTGACATCAACTACAGAAATAATGACTCAAGTTTCCAGCCTTGTTAATATATAGGGACACTTCATAATGAGTCTGAAATGCTTCCTCCTCTCCACAAGGATCTCTTATATCTTCCCACTGTTGTTTACACACAAAAAATGGATTACAGATGAAAGTAGAAATCATTCTAGATGAAAGCAGATCAGAACTATCAAGACCAGTTATACACATTTGACATAAATAGCCTGCTGCACTGTACATCATTACTGAAGTTAAAAGCTCTTGCACAGCATTTCTGTCTCTAGAAAACAAACTCATTACCCATGACTTACAGATGGAAAATAATTTCCTTAACAGCCACTGACAGCAAGATTCAAAAGGCATATTTATAGTGCAAAATAGCTAAAAAATTCTTCTACTAAGGCCACGTACAGCAAGGACTGTGCAACATACCTTGTGCAAGCATGTTAAACTCCAAGAACAGTGCTATGTGATAAAGCTCCATGGCTTCTTCAGCCCTAGTCATGTTCAGTTTTCCTGCTACGAGAGCCTGAACTTCACTTAAACTGCCCACTGAAGGGCTGGAGTGCAAAACAGAGAGGTCCACCACGTCTGTGTACATGCAGTTCAAAATGACCTTAGCATATTTTTTTGGTATGATGGATTCATCCAGTATAATCCGAGTTGGAGTTCGTAGGGTTCGATCCGTGATTTCCTCCCCGGTTCGTATCCTCCTCTGCAGCAGGTGCCGGAAAAAGGGAGACCGTGAGGAGATAACAGCTTTGTGAGCTCTCAGCTCCTCATCCAGACAGTTCTGACTGCCACCAAAAGTTTCCACCAAGTCAGAGTTGGAGGAGAAGCTGAGAACCACGTCGTAGTAACACATGTAATCGAACAGCGCCCGCATGTCGACGTCCAAGGAATTGGGGGTTCCGAACTCCTCGCTGAGCTGCACGAGGATATCCACGTTCTGGAATCTCGAGTCCTCCATCCCAAACTCTCCCGTGTAAAGGTAGTGTAACAAAGCAGAAAACATGGGCATGTCTATGCCAGCCGTGTTGATATCCATGATGATCTCCGCCCCGTACTCCGGCGAGGAAGACAGCAGCGTCTTGAAGAAGGGGCACCTGGCGGCCAGGATGGCGCGATGCACGGGAAAGCAGGTTTCTTGGAAGATCAAGTCTACGTCGGTGCAGTATTTGTACTGGTAGAGCTCAGCCATGTCTTTCTGAAGCGTCCTGGCTTCCGGCCTCGCCAGATTAGCTTGCAGGTAAAGCTCCTTCAGGGCCGAGGTCCCTTCGTATTCCTCCACCAAGGCGTTGACGTCCCGGACGTCCCAGCCCGCCAGGAGCTCCCGCATCTGCTTGGCGTGGTCGGCCGAGCGGCTCGACTTGCGGCGCTTGATGAACTTCTTCTTGAGGGTGGCGAGGCCAGAGGTTTTCTTCTTCTTGTCTTGAGGTTTCTCATGGCTATGCTCAAGGCTGTACAGCTTGGATTCACAGCCATAACCTTGATGAGAGTAGGATGATGTCCCTGGAGGCAGAAAGGGAAATGGAATGTGGGTTATACTTGGGAGATTTCAAAAGGAAGGTCCATAGCACCTAAACAGTCCAAAGTCCCTGCAAGTTACACAGCCTTTTTTTTCTCCTTAGATCAGATAACTCATAGAATCACAGAATGGTTAGGGCTGGAAGGGACCTCCAAAGGGCATCTAGTGCAGCCTCCCTGCAGGGAGCAGGGACACCCTCAACTAGCCCAGGCTGCTCAGAGCCTTGGCCAACCTCACCTGCAATAGCTCCAGAGATGGGGCCCTCAACCACCTCCCTGGGGAGCCTGTGCCACTGAGCCACCACCCTCAAGGGCAAGAACTTCTTCCTGAGATCCAGCCTAAATCTCCTCTCATTTAAACCCATTACCCCTCCATCCTTTCACTCCAGGCCCTTGGAAACAGCCCCTCTCCAGCCTTCCTGGAGCCCCTTCAGGAATTCAACAAGTTGGAAACCTGACTGAAGCCTTTGCTAGCCAGTAAGTACAAAAATATATTTTTTGGTATCTACAAATTTTAGACTTTTAGAGAAAAGAATATACTCAATTTTAAGTACAAAGCAGTGCCAGTTGGTGCAGCATGTGGCACACTCACCCAGCAGGAAGAGAACACTGGTCATAACTTTACCAGTGCCATTGCATTAACTATACAAAGTAAAAATAAAATAAAATATATATATATAGCCTTTATAGCCTTTTAGAGAAACTATTTGATCTTAGTGAAGTAATAACACCTCCTCCTTCAAAGTCTTTCACATTCTGTTCTTCTAGCATTGTCTTTGATCAAGAAAAACATAGCTGGCATCGGACAGTGACCACAGGCACAAAAAGAAAGGATAAAGAGAACAGTACCAAAACATTCAGGGAAATTGAGGACAATTACTTTAAATGCAGATTTAACAGTAGAAGTCTTGTCATGTGATAAGCAAGGCCAAGAGCCAAATGTATAAAATGGGTTTCTTTCTACAGTACTATAGCTGCTCATTTACACCTACCCCCACTAAAAATAATATAGAAAATGTATTTTCTACTGTATTATTATAGGTGTGCTTTGAACACAGCATTATACAACTCAGGTACACACAATCTTTCCCCTCAACAATCATTTATAAGTAAATTATGAACCAGATGTCACAAAATGAAGAATAGATTCCCCTCAACAGTTTTCTCCCTGACCTGTTCTGCCAAACAAACCTTTGCCCATTGTCAGTTTGAGCCTGGCTGCATAGACAGTAACTCTGAAAGCAACTCTATAAGAAAGAGAGGAATTAAAATCTGCATTTTGCAAAGTAATGGAAAGCTGAAGTCATGCTTTAGTAGAAAAACTACAGCTTAAACAGAAGCATGACTCATGCTA
Source organism: Ceyx cyanopectus (assembly GCA_013401355.1). NCBI lineage: Eukaryota > Metazoa > Chordata > Aves > Coraciiformes > Alcedinidae > Ceyx > Ceyx cyanopectus. The sequence continues at coordinate 45,805 of VYZU01074809.1, read as the reverse complement.
ATGGGTTCTTTTCTAATTTAACTTCATTAACAGAATTTTCACTCTAAGACAGATGGTGAAAAACCTCAGATGCAACAGGAATAATAATAATAGCAGCACATACATGAACCCAAGTACTGGTTTCAAACAACAGAATAAAGCAGAAGAGAACATTTGCAAATGGTCTATAAATTAGTGTCACAGTATCATCTGAAATAGCATTTGTCCATTTTCTGTTCAGAAGAATTTAACATGTTCCCCTTGGCACACTTGTGTAGCTTCCCTATTTGTTGCCTTTTTAGGATCTTCAAGTCCAAAGCACATCCAGCCACCAGTTTTGGGGGCCTTTTTTAACTTGTTCTGTCATTGCTCTCTCAAAGCTCCCTTTGTTTCAGGTAGATTTGATGGGCTGTTATTCTGCTCTGCTATTCTGACAGTGATGTTCTGGGCCAGCCTGTCAAAATACACTGCTTTTAGTGACCATGTTTCTTCAGGCAAGTGTTTCTTGAACTTTGAAAGACACAGGAGCAATTCAAAGTCTGGCAACCGTGGCAATCTAAGATTTCTGTAAGTTAAGCCTCAAAGTAAGCTTATATATTGGTTTTTATGCCAAGCTAATTAAACTGCTCACAAATCATGCAGCACAATGGTTTTACAATTCATCTATTAGTGAAATCATGATGAAGGAACTATTCTTTCCTCAAATAAAGACCTCTAACCATTTTATCCATGCTATATTAAATTTTGCTTGATGAGCCAATGTTATATTGAAATTTCAGGACATCAACAAAAAATACCAGTTTAAATGAAGAGAATACCAGTAACTCAAGAAAATTTCAAGAGGTTGTGCTGCAAAATGCACCGTGAAAATTCCTTCCACGTGCTACACTAGGCATTGCAATAGGAAAAGAGAGATTCAATCTCTTGCTGATAGAGACAAGCCTAGAATTTCTGCTCCATTTCAAAAGTATCAATTACATTTGACAATAAAAAGCAGCAGCACACTTTGGTCTCTCTATCATGATAGATTCTGCTCCAGGAGAACATGCCAGCTCATTTCTATTTGAAGTAGTTTGGATTCTAAAGGCAAATTTGAGTATGCAGAATATTCTCTTGCACTCCACTAAAGAAAAACTAGGACACCACAAGTCTCAGTTTCTTTCTTCCCCGAGGGCTGCTGGGAGGTATTACTTGCACATGAATCACCACAAGATACTGAAACACCATTCAAACCTTTGTGTTCCCTGAGCTCCTTACAAGATTTCACTTCAGAACTGCAAACAGTGCTATTAACCCTTACAAGTGGGTAAAACAGTGCTACAAAAATGACACCACAACTGCTTTTTTTTTTTGCCAGAGGCAGAAGGAGAGATGCTCCAGCATTGCCCCTCTAGGTTCACAACAGCTGCTGGCTTCCTAGCCCTCAAAGAAAACATTTGAAGAGCCCCTTTCTGACCTGCCTGCATTCCTTTGTATGGCAGCAGCATGAGAAGCAGGAAATAAATTTATTTCTGAAATCTATTTCTCCACTAAAATGACCCAAACTATTAAAAATTGTTAAAAAGCAAAGCTACTTCATGCCCCTAGACCCCATCTAGCTTTGAACAGATAAATATTTACAAGAAACAGACGACTGTCAAAGAGAAACTGCTTGGGCACTTGACAATGAATAATGGGAGCTGTCTAGTCCTCTGCATGCCTACACATTTTCAAATTTAATTATGCAGCTCTATTTAAAAAGTAAACGTCTTGAACAGATGTAACACCCTAGCAAATGGTGTGAAACCCTCCTCCTGAATGGTGCAGACAAAACAGCAAGGAGGTGACTTGTGAAGCCTTTGCTACAACACAAGTATTTTTTTTTTTACAGTAAGAGCACTGCATTATTTCTACTGAGTTGTCCCCTTCATAAACTGTAAAGCAAATTCAGCATTAAATAACTACCAACAGGAGCTCATGCTATGAAATGATGATGCTCTGCCAGAGCAGTTCTTGGCTCTTAATATTCACCCTACATTTACAGTGGTGCAGTGCTTCAGTGGTAAAGCAGCCTCTTGAAAACTAACCCTGAATCCAGTCTCCAGGAGTAAGGCAACTAATGCAGATGATGTAACTCTAGTGCCCATATTTCCAGTTCTACTTCAGAGCAGTAAACAGATACAATACATTAAAAAAGTATTTAAAATTAATTTTATTTTAAAATGTATTTTAAAATTAAAAAAATACATTAAAAAAATCAATCAATCAATCTGTAAGAGTTGATTTAGCATTAAAGCATCATTATTCTGACAAGTGATGACAAGCTCATCTCTTGATTTTAGGATACATCTGTTTTTTCTCCTGAGACAGTTGCACAAACCAGTCATTCAAACAAGAATCAAGCTGAAAAAAAAGCTGAACTCCACAAAGGAGGAAGAAGAGATGTAAAGCTGTGATGTAGATAGCACACTCACTCCACTAGTACACTCAGAAACACCATCAGAAGATTTCAGCAAGATGTTACTACTCTTAAGTTCTTCCTTGCCATTCTACAACAGCACACACAGAATTTAGCCCAGAGCACAGGTCTTGACATGTAGGAGTTTGCAGCCCTTCCTCTACTCATGTCTCCAAAAGATAGCAAAAGTTGAGACAAAGAAAAATTGCAAAGCAAGCCAATTTCTCCTCTGCTGAGGATATCACTGTGCTTCCAGTGATGATTAAGAAAAGAAGTAACACTGAATATCAATAACTTATTCAGTGTCACCAGCCAAGGCATAAAGGAGAAAAATGTTTATAAAAGTATTTATGTTATTTACTGCTAAGATTGTTCTTCAGGCTGTCAGGGTTGGCTTTTTTAAAAGCAAGATTTATCTTTTCAAAAACTGCCTTATTTAGATTCATCACATAACTATTTATTATTTATAGTGTGACAGTACTTAGATCTAACACTGAGGTCTTTTTGCACTAGACTGAAAACACATGAAGGTAATACTTGCCCCAGTTACTACTAAGAAAATAATTTAAAGAGGACTTCAACTCATGTTTACAGTTCAGCAAATTCCTTGCTTGTAAAAAAAATAGTTAGGACAGTAAGTACCCCCCATTCACCATTTACAGGAACAGAAAAAGGTGAGAAAACAGAAAACCACCACTTGCTGCTTGAACAGGAGTATTATCAGAGATATTCATCCTAGCAATAAGAAATCAATTCTCTCATCTTAGACACAATGCCAACACTACAATGAATCAGGAAAATCAAGAGCAGAAGATGGTAGGTAGCATCTCCAGACAGCAACTGCTCCTGAACTGGGAATACACTGTGCATGGTTTAATGATAAAAAAAGCTCCACTTTATTTTAATAACCTGGCACCTGTTTCCTAGCAAATGTCAGATGAACTCATTGCATACATAGGCCAGATACTGGCCAGTACTAGATTTCATGCACGATTGATCCTGAATGGATTCAAACTTGTGACCTAGAAAATAAAAGCTCTGCATAACATTACTGCAAGCAAAGCAAAGCCAGTGCACACACCACCCAGCAAGACATTTATGTAAGTGACAAGATAACTGAAAAGAGTTACCTATGAATGTCTGTTGTGCCTGGGAATTTCCCCCTACCCTTGGGGAACACGAGTGAGGGTAGTTAGATGCATTAGCACCCATTTTCTTCAGTCACTCGGGCATCCCTCCTGCTGGCTCTTCAATCTATAATCCCATAATCCTTTGGAAATCTTCAATCCCAGGTCCAGCATTCTGTTCCTCCATTTCTGAAAAACCAAAACACCAATAAATGACTTCATTCTTCTTTTCCAGTAGCTATTGTGTGATTCAGATAAAATAAACACAGCCCCCAGCACACTGTATTTTCATACATTGAAGCCCCAAACACTTCTAAGATTGTTTTTTTAATAATTAAACCAAGATATTCAAACATTCATCTACTCTTCCATTTCACATTTGAAAGAGTTTTAGGAAATCAGTTCTGAGGAAACTGAAGAATTGAGTGTGCTAAAACTACAAGCACATTCCTATTTATTCCTCTGTTAGCAGTGTGGAAACATCAATGCTGCAAAATGAAAGCACAATGAAGAGCTGCCAACTGACCACCTGTGCCCCCCTCCAAAACACAAACATGCAGGTAAAAAAGTGAGACACAGGGGTGAAGTCCACAGTAAGAATTTTTTAGACTCCATTCAATGTTGTGAACACAAATTCTCCTGGGTTGTCACAGGTGTAATTTTATTTCCTCCCAACTTTAAACCTCTGGTATGTTTTACATGGCCCAAGTGCCATGCAGGAACTTCAAGGAAGCTGCAGCACTAAAGCAGGTTGAAGAGACTGGAATAATCTCTTTATTTCTGGCATGAGGAGCTTGGAAGACAGAGCTGATGTGACACTGAGGAGATTTTGAGGCACACCTGGCCTCTTCCTCACAAATGCAGTAGGAAAAGCAGATCCTGGGAAGCAGCAAGCTAGAGAAAAGCCAGAAGGCTGCAGGTTGCTGTAAGCACAGGTAGGGTATCAGCTGCCCCAGGACTCAAAGGCTCACTACATGAGTAGAGAAGGGTTTGAAAGGCTTATAGACATGGCTACATGAAAAGGTGAGACACAGGAGGACTCACAAAAGCAGAGTGCATGACTTCCAGCCATCTGATGCCTTACAGCAAGGCTCAAAGTCAGGCATTTTGTCATTTGTGGACCAAATGTTTTCAAAAGGAACCCCAGCAGCTCCCACTAGACACCATGTGACACCAGCCACAGACAGCCCAGGGCTGCCTGGTGATCACTGCCTGAACTCTGCCAAGGCAGGAGACAACCACACAGCAGCTTTCCTGCTGTTGCAGAAGCCAACTGCAGGCAGCCTAAGGAGGAAGGTCCCACACCTGCCCTCCCTGTCTCCTGAGATGGCACAATCTGATGCTTTCCTTGCACTTGTGCACATTCAGCTTGCTGTACATCAGGAAACAAAAATAGCTTCCTACATAAACAGTGGAAGTGCTCAGGATGAAGTTAGAAGCAGAGCACACAAGATTTGGCCAACACCACATCAGGAAACCCCAGTGAAACATCTCACCAGTTACAAGCTGTTGGATCACTCTGGTCAGGCAATTTAGGTACTCATTTTCTTCCTTGTGCAGAAATAAACTAGCTATTCTAGGAGAACTAAATATATAGAGATGCAGAACACTTTGCCATGCATGAAAAGCTCCACTTCTTTAAGAAAAAAACACTTAAAAAAACATTTCATTCAAACCATGACACTCCAGTGATCTATGCACCCAGACAGAATGTTGCTTAAATGTGCTGTCTATTCCAGATCAAATTAGTTCCATGCAGCACAAGCTTTGTGGAGGTAAGAGTCACCTTCCAACTTTCAGAGATAAAAGGCAGCATCCTGACTAGATATCCTAACAACTTCTCTTTCCTCAGCTAAAAATGAACTTGGTTCATTTGGCTACAGTCCTGGAATGCCACTGCTATTCCACTTCTCTGCATCCTGCTGTGGAGTGGTCATTTGTCTGTTTTGTTCTTCCTCACAAGGGAAAGAGCCTAGGAGTAAAAGAGGAAAAAAGAAAAAACATTCATTTGTTGTGTTGGGTTTGGTTTTTCTGTTAGTTTGGTTGGGTTTTTTTTTTGCTAGCAAGCACTAAATATATGTAACAAACTCTCAAGTTTGAAGTTAATACCTTCCACCTTCTTTCACTTGGCAACAAGAATGCCCCAGAAGAGAAAAAGGAATGTGATCAAGGAACATAAGCAACTGTTCAATACCATTAGCATTCAATGCTTGAATTTGAGAAACAGGATTTAAATGAACTGAAAAATAAGAACACTATAAAAAGCTCCTAAAATAATAATTTTATTCAGAGGCTTACCACAAGAACATTTTCACACATAAAGCCCAAGTGAGCATCATGCAGAATGAATTCACTCACTAAATGTAAGATATCCAACAAGACAGGACAGTGGAAAAACAGCACCACTAAATCTGTACACATACATTCATTTTGTAACTGCACGTACATATTAAATAAGTATATAAATATAAAAATGTGTATCAATAAAAGGAAGCATGCCAGGTTTGAATGGAGGAGGGATTCAATGCAGAGCAGGCACTGTGCTCAGACATTTACAGATGCCAAAGCTTCCCTTGTCTGCTCTCAAATGTAGCCATGCCCTGCTTGGTCACACAAATTCAGAGCATTTAGCAGCTTGAATTCAAACACTGAGTTCATCACAAAGCTTGTTATGCCCCATGGTTCAAAACCAACCACAGCTTTAGCCCCACTACTGCTTTTACCCTCATGTAACAGTCTTTTTTATCACTACATTTTACAAGATAATATTGTATATAACCCAGGTTGTACTTATTTTCACAGCCACTTTCCCTACCTTTTTTGTTCTGGCTCAAATATGCCATGAACCAGACAAACTCACCAATGTTAAATCCAACCTAGACAAGAAGTTTAAACAGTATCAGTTACCCAATTGGTTTGTTATGGCATCACATGAATCCTTGCACCAGCACAGGTGGAAAAAAAGGAAGAGGAAATAAATTGGAATATATATATATGGAAATAAGCTGCTAGAAGCAAGGTAACAACTTTTGACAGCAAGGTGCACTTAAACCACTAAGATTCAGGTGCCTTTTACTTGTTTGGTCTCATTTATTTTGGCAGTTACCACCTGGGCCTCCACACTAAAGCTCTCCTACCTGCACAGAACCTGCTGAGTCTGGTACAAGTGTAAGTGCATCTCCACTGCCACACAGAGTGCCAAATGAGGGGTGAAAGCTGAAGATGAACAGAAAAATGAAGAAACAGCTTCAAGTCACAAACAATTGGATTCTTAGCTGCAAAAAGAAAGGTTTCATCTTATTAAATTTCTTGTCTTATGAGGATAGGCTGAGAGCCCTGGGGCTCTTTAGTCTGGAGAAGCCTGAGAGGGATTTAATCAATGCTCATCAATATCTGAGGGCTGAGGAGGGGCAGCCTTTGCCCACCTGTGCCCTGGGACAGGACAAGGGGAAATGGCTGGAAGCTGCAGCACAGGAGCTTCCACCTCAACAAGAGGAGGAACTTCTTCACTGTGAGGGTCACAGACACTGGCACAGGCTCCCCAGAGAGGTTGTGGAGTCTCCTGCTCTAGAGATTTTCCACTTCAACTACATTTTAGCAAGGCCAAACCTATTTGCATAAAGACTAGATAAACAGCTACAGGGAAATCTCACGAGAACACAGCCCAGACACTGTCTCCAGGGTACAGCCCCTCAGCTTGCCTTACCCACCCCCCTCCAGCACAGCAGTGCTCTGGTGACCAGTGGAACAAAGGAATTTAGGACCAATCCTACCCTCAGCAGAGGGGTTTGACAGCTCCCAGCCCCTGGGGAGTCTCCAAAGCCAGTCCCAGCCACGGTGGTTGTTCCACAGGAATTATCAGCCAGCAATATCCAAAGGCACAAGCACTTTCAAATGAAGAGAGAGTTGCTTGTGGTTGAAGTTCCAACTGTCTGTTGAGCTGTGCATTTATTATCTTATTTTATTCCTGTGCTGCTAGGGAATTCTCCAAGGGAGGAGACCTGACAGGACTGTCCTGACCCTCCTCTTACTCCCTGGGTGATACTCATGGATTTTCCTGAGGCTGGAAAGTCCCAAGAGCATACACACTAAAGGGCTCCATACATCTGGCACAGTGTATCTTGAAGAAATTAAGTAATTTTTTGTTGAAACAACTGAAATTTTGAAGGATCAGCTGATAATGTGCCCTGTAACATATACACATCAACACAAAGCCTATTTTGACTCTTCTGGTCAAGCACTCAACCATTGGCATGATGCAAAATCATCTGGATGATACAACAGTAAGATGCAGCTAATACAGCTGAAAGGTTCTGGTTTGGATTAGTATTGGACAAAAATGAGGAACAGATCATGTTCTTCATGATTTGGATTTATGGATCTGTATTATTTCATGATTTACTGCACTGGAAAGAAAGAAAATCCAATAAGCAAAATACCAGAATTTAAGCCACATCAGCAGTTACAGGCACAAAAGGGCAAGAAAAAGCAGATATAATTAGATTACAAAAGTGCCTGTATTGTTTAGTGTTTTGCTGAGAATCATATACTCCAGATATCACAAAGAACCCTTTCTTAAAGCATTAAATTTAAAGCACTTTTTGATGAAGTAGCACACTTCTCCACTAACAGGCTCTTCTTAAATAGAAGCATCAAAATCACCACAGTAGTCTTGGCTTTTTAATTTTTAGATGTGTTGAGAATCACAGGACTGAGATTTAGAAGGGGGGGGAAAAAAAAATCAAACCAAAACCTGTACCAATTTTCAACATGTCCTCTGGGGAATTAGAGAAGTTGAAAGAACTATATTTAAATAGAATATAAAGGTGAACAGACTTGATCTGTACCCTTCAGAAAGTGAAAGCACTGAGAAACATTCTGGCAGTTGAAAAGGCACAGAGTGTATAAGAAAAAGCTCACTTTTCAATGCAAATAGTGTTGAAAGAAGAATTTTTATTGATCAGCAAACCAATTCAGAGTATGATGTGAATGTACCACATCCTAGAAGCAATTAACTAATGTCATCAGCAGGGAGCAACAGGTCAATTGCAAACAGCACTGCACAGGACAGCAACATCTAAATATTCCTCTAAATATTTAAAAAACCCAAAACTTCCAGCAAGCCAAAAGCCAAACACACAAAGCACACCCAGACTAACTGGATTACATCAGTACAATCCTGCACAGAACAGGGAGCTGGTCCCAAGCACCCAGTTTACCAGAAGTCCATTCTGATTGATGCTACTCACATGAAAAACCTAACTAATGTTCCTGAAGCTGAATCCAAAATACTTCCTTCAGTAAAATCAGCAAGAACTCATTTATTGCCCTCCAGGACTTTCCTGAGGTGAAATGACAACTGCAATTGCCAACAACTTCCCAGGTTTTTTTTCCAACTTCACTTGAAAGGAGCATTATATGTTTCAGACACAAAATGTTATTAAATCTGCTTTGTAAGAAAAGCAAATAAATCCTACCCACCGAGTCTTTATCAGTATTACTGAATAAAATCATTAGGTATAAACACATCCACTTACAGGGAAAATGAGGAAATTCATTTTAGCCAATCCAGAATAATTGCAAGATATTCTGACATATTGGGATATCTCAAAGTTTTTCCAAAGGTCTCTTCTGAGCAAACAAACCCATGCTTTTGTTTTTGGGTTTAAGGAAAGCAAATCCTCTTTGGTATAACCAATGTGAACACGTCAGTGGGTTAAGACCATGCCAGGGTTTAACCCCAGCCACGTGCTCACTGTCCCTGGGACAGGGAAGAGAATCAGAAGGGCAAAAGGGAAACCACTCGTGGTTGAGATAAAGAGAGATTAAGAGGTGAGGGAAAAGCTGTGTGCACAAGCAAAGCAAAACCACCAATCCATTCAGCACTTCCCACCAGCAGGCAGGTGTTCAGCCATCCCCAGGACACAGGGCTCCATCACAACCCTTACCTGGGAGGACAAACAGCACTGCTCCAAAGCTGCTCCCCTTCCTCCTCCTCCTCCTCACAGCTTTATCTGCTGAGCATAAATCAGATGGGACGGAATAGCCCTGTGGTCACTTGGGGTCAGAAGCAGAAAAGGCCTTGACTGTGTCCAAACTGCCCAGCAGAGCTAAAACATCCCTGAATTATCAACACTGTTCCCAGCACAAAGCCAAAACACAGCCACACACTTAGCACCATGGAGAAAATTAACTCCATCCCAGCTAAAATCAGCACAGCCAGAAAAAAGGAACCTCCAAATGACATGAAGAGTGCCTCCAAAACAGGATCAAACCTTTTCTTGAAGTAGTCTAGTTTTTTCTCTCTATGAAAGCTCTGGCCAACAGTTGTCTTGTCTGACACCAACTTCAGGGAAATTTCAGCCAAATCCAGCTTCAGATACTGGCAGTTCCCAGCCAGGCAAGAGCACTGTCCTCTCCATCTCCAGACACTGCCTGTCCCTCACTGCAGCAGCACCCTCAGTCATCTGCTTTCTTCCTCCCTGGAAAGCCTGAGTGGAGCAGAAGCAGGAATTGTTCCCATGAAGCTGTCCTACCTTCACCCAGCATATTTCATGGGCTTCTTATTCAAGCACCACCCATCTGGCAACAGGACTGCTGCTGGTTTTTGTGGGGCAGGGCAGGTAGCCTTTCCTCTCTGCACTTTTCACAATTCACATGACTTTATTCTATTTTCATTGAGAGTGGCCCCCAAAGATCCCAGTTTCATGGAGAAAGGGAATTCCTCCCCTTGCTGGAGCTGTGATCCAAGCACAACACAAGAGGCTGTTTTCAATTAGCAAGTCTATTAAGACAGGGAAATTCTGGCTCAGACCCCAACCATATGGTGGATCCATCTCTGGATTTGAGTGCTGCTGCCTTCTCTCTCACATCAAGTACAGCTTCAGTGGGGTATACCCTGCAGTCTCCTTGTTCTGGAGATGCTTTTCCTTTTCTCCAGGCTCTATTTCACAGAAAACCATTTACTGGGAAAGTCTGGGAGCTTTCTCTACACAACAGTGCTTCTCAATCCACTGCACAGCCACATTCACCACATTTCCTCTCAGAAGGTGTTTTCTCAGAGTAAGAAGTTACTAACAAGGCAATCCCACCAATGTCAAAGCAGACTTAAAATTCCTGGACCCAGGTACTGATCAGCCTTCCCATATGGGTGAATTCTGTCCATAAATCAGTTTACTGATTGCCTTTATCATCTTATTTTGGCTGCAATCAGCCTCCCATCCTGCCAGCCAGCAATTGTACCAGTAACATCATCATTTTGGGGTATTGTTGTTGCTTGGAACTAACATGATTCCTCATTATTACAGTGATTCTGCATAATCCTCTGCCTTTCTGCATGAGATTCTGGGATTCTTAGTGACAGAACAATATGCAACTCATCTACTTCCACTGAAAACCTCTTCCTGTGGATAAAAAAAACCCCAAAACATATTGCCAATATTGCCATATATTCGAGAAATTTTCTCTCCATCCTTCTCTTTAAAGATACTATTTTTCCTGTTCTGTACTCCACCCTCTCCATGGATCCTTCTGTCATAACACAACAGCACATTTCACCCACAAAGTCCTTCCTCTTTGACGTGTCAGTTGCCAGCATCATCTCTCATGTTTAAGGCTAATGGATTAATCTATTTACAGCAGAAAAACTGGAAGGTGGAAGGTAAAAGACTTCTCCTTTGGCTTCTTCTATGTGGCCAATTTAAATTGCTTTAACAGCAGAAAATATTAAAAGCCACGCTGACTTCAACAAATAACATTTATATTGTAATATCTGACACCAAGAAATCTTTCTATGCCATAAAATTCCAAATATTCAGGTGTTTTTAAGATTAATATTTTAGTACAGGCACTTAAGAACATGGAGAGCAGCAAGATACACTAGCACTGCAACACTTCTCCTCACAAGCAAACTTCACATACTTCCAAAAGCTCTCAGAAGCAAGTTACTCCCAAGTTACACCAGTAGTTACCTTCCAAAATACCTACAACCAGATCCCACACAAGCACAGCACCAACTAAATGCTCACAAACTGAGGGGTGCCCTCCCCAGAAATGCAGAAACACTGCAAGTGAAACAGAAAATACACTTTCTCAGTGACAAATCAATTGAGGAAGGAAAGGCTTAGTCAGAAAACCAGTTTAGTGGTTCTTCCACAATGAAGCTGGAGCTTTGTTTACATTTTCCCCTTGGCAAGCAAAGGAAGTTATGTCTTCCAGATTTCCTGCAGCAAGTTCTCTCTCCACGTTTCCAAAGCATTTCTTTTTTGGCTTGCAAGGTGAACATGTGAAGTTTTACAGCAGAGGCAAAGGAGCATCACACGTGTTGACATCACACGTTGTTCCTGAAGCTGGAGGCAGCAATCATTTCAGCAGTTCACTGATTCAGCAACAGCTACCTGTGTGCACACTAAGATTGCCCACTTTTGAGATCTTCTGGGGTGGTTTTTTTGGTTCAACTATTTGCTAAAGCAAATCTGCCCTTTGAGCAGGCTGATGAGAGGCCTTAACCCTTCCCTCTCCCTCCTGAAGCTCTTCCCGTGCTCAGAACATCAGAAAAATAAACAGTTTTTTCAAAGAAACCAAAGGAAAGTTTTAGAAGGAAAGCAAAAATCTGCTGGACTGTAAAATCATAGAATGTTTAGGGCTGGAAGGGGCCTCCAAAGGGCATCTAGTGCAGCCCCCTGCAGGGAGCAGGGACACCCTCAACTAGATCAGGCTGCTCAGAGCCTTGGCCAACCTCCCCTGGAATAGCTCCAGGGATGGGGCCTCAACCACCTCCCTGGGGAGCCTGTGCCACTGAGCCACCACCCTCAAGGCCAAGAACTTCTTCCTGAGATCCAGTCTTCCTGTGTCAAGTGAGTGTTTTGCCAGCTCAGCATTCTTCTACCATGCTACTGGCTGAAGTACAATAAACCAACTTCAAAAATCTTTCTAGTACCTCATTACAGCCTGACAAAGGTGCCTTCAACTTCAGATGTCAGTCTAAGCAAGCAGATTGGATTTCAGCAAGCTGTGGCCACTGGAAAGAAATCCATGAACCCATTAACATTATCTTTTCTGCCTGCATTCCAGAGACTCTACATGCATTTCATTTCACCTCTCAAGTCATCTAAAATGGAAATGCACATTACAGAGTGAGCCAAGGTACAGGGTATCAGCCTTTCATTTATTCTCTTGCTTCATTAGGCTGTGACTGTTGGGGGGGGGGGGGGGGGGGGGGGGGTAGGGGTTTAATGGCTAATAAAAAATTCCACTATGTAGATGCCTACACTCCTTCCTCATCCAAGACAGAAATCTTCTGGTTATTCAGTTAAACATCACAAGCAGCTTCAGAGGTTGTTAACCTTCAATGTATTTTAAGCAGCAGACATCTGGGTACATGGACAGAAAAGCTCTAAATGCCTCCCTTTACACAAAGTATTCAGCACAACCTCATACTGAACACTAGAGTTCACTTGGGTATTTTAATTACCACAGCAGCAGATTTCAATTAGGTCTTGTAGCTTCCTAGACAAGGATCATCAAATCCATAGAAAACCCAGGTCCTCAGTTTCCAGCAGTCAAGAAAACACCTTCCCCAAACTTTACATTATGAATCATCATGAGGAGAAAGCCAAAGAAGGAAAAGATATTAAAAAAAAAAAAAAGGGCAGCACCAATCCCAAACAAGATTGTCTCACTGCATTCCGACTGCATGTGTCCTTTTTGAAGGCTTTTTAGTCAGTTTTCAAGCAGCATTTCCAATACTGGGGGCAGGAGAAAAAGAGTACAAAAAGAAATTTTTCTCACTCATACTGATGATTTTTCAAGCAATTAGAATAACCTATCACAGGAGTGGTTTTCATCAGGGACCTGGAGCAGCAGATGATGATGAAGCAGCATTCCAGTGTCTCACTAATGCAATCTGCTTGGTCACTCAAAAACCACTTTGCATATAAATCAGTATAATTTTACTGAGGTTTGATGCTTTCACAAGGCTTTGGTAACAAAGCACTTCCAACTAACACACCAAGAAGCAGCATTACCATCAATAAAGGTGAAAAACAGCTTAACAGTTATCCTGAAACTGAGCTCCAGCAGATCTTGGACAAGGCTTCCAAATTAGAGAGGAATGTTGCAGAGCAGTAGCCAGGCTGGTATATCCTGCACCTGGACCAGGACAATCCCAAGCACAAACACAGGCTGGGCAAGGAGTGCACTGAGAGCAGCCCTGGGCTGAAGGACCTGCAGGAGCTGGTGGATGAAAAACTGAACATGAGCCAGCAGCATGATCTCCCAGCCTAGAAAGCCAATTGCATCCTGGACTGCATCCAAAGAACATGGAATACAGGTTGGAGGAGGTGATTCTGCCCCTCTGCTCCACTCTGGTGGCACCCCACCTGGAGTGCTGTGTCCAGCTCTGAGCATCCCAGCATAAGACTCTAGGGGTCATGGGTTGAAGCTGGAAGATTCAGATGACATCTTCTCTACTCTGAGGTTGGGGAGACACTGAAATATGTTGCCCAGGGAAGCTGTGGCTGCCCCCTTGCTGGAAATGGTCAAGGCCAGACTGGATGGGGCTTTGAGCAACCAAGGTGCCCCTGCCCATGGTAGAGGGGATGGAACTTGATCTTTCAGCTCTCTTCTAAGCCAAACCATTCCATGAAATGATTGCTAAGGCAGTTCCCACTAGATAACATTGAAGATTTCAAGTGATGAGGAATGCCAGGAAGCAGAGATTAGTCTTAAAAGCTGCAAGTTGGCATAGTGAAATAATCTTACATCAAAGAGGACAGCATAGAAATAAAAAGGCTCTTTATGAAGATGGAGAATGGCAATAATAGCTGCACTAGAAAGAAATTCTTTAAGAGAGATTAAAAGAATAATATATATAAATTCTACCCTTTACAATTTACTATAGTGGACTGGAAACAGGATATGATAGATAAGAAAAGCAAAGGCTGATAGAAAAAATCTTTCCTAATCCAGGAAGAACTGAACAGGCAATGAAGTCTGAGTGTCATGCACAACATACAGTATGACCACTGAATTCAAACAAGATTTGAGGACAAATATCAAATATTATTTACAAAATGATTAGACATTTACACAGACAACAGCTAGTGTTAGAATGACAAGTTTGAAAAATAAAGCACAGTCTCTAGAACACACTTCTGAAACTTAGAAACTGATTTAAGAAGATGGTACCTTCAGATGTCACCCCCCCCCACACCTTACTGGAAGTTTCTTAATCAGTTTTGACTGCCACCACTGATACTCAACTCCTTCCTACCCATTTTTCCTCTTGCACCTTTGTACTCTCCCCAGCACACAATTTTCACTGTTTCTACAGAAAACACACAAGGATTTCAGCTCTCCTGGCATCCATTCATTAGACAGAAAACATCATTACAATTGGCACCCTTCTTTGGGGACCTGCAGGCCAGACTGGGCAGGCACAGAATGCAAGACCAGCTTCAAACTCAGCATCTGCAGTCCCTTCTTGTGCTAGCTGAGGCATAATAGTAAGCCAACATAGCATCCTAAAAATCCACAATAGCTTCTCTTTAAAGATTTAAAGATGCACTGACAAGCTTTTATTCTTCAAAGAACAAGGGTAACAAAACAGATCAGTAACTACATGACTCAGCGGAAGCTCATCCAACATTTATATCTGAGCTAGGATCCCAGTCTCCAGTGCATGCACAGTACAGTTGGTGCATCAGTTTTACAGATATGTGAAAAAAAATGGTAGAAGCCATTGATCCAGTAATCAAAACTCACCAATTCATTCAGAAAAAAATAAATATTTTATAGTTAAGACTGAAACTTGAGTTTTCTACCAGGGTTTGCCATAAGATCAGTCAGATTCTCAGTAGAAGAACAGTTATTTCTTCTTAAGAGCCATATCAGATTTTATCTATAGATCTTTAGTTTGATTAATGTGAACAAATGCAAGTCCATGAGAGATGTCCACAGGATGTTTTGATTCATCTTGATTTTTGTCCCTGAAAAGCAGCCAGCCACAACTATCTTGGTCATCAGCCAAAGATACAGAGCCAAGACATGAGAATACACTTCCCTTTCTCTTGCCTGTGGTCTGGTACATCCACACCAAGCTAGCAACAGGGTGGAGGAGGAGCAGGGCTAGTGTCACTTTTCTCTCTTTCTCCACGTGTAGGACCACAAGATACCCAAATATGTACCAAGAGAACAATGCAGCCCTCAAAGCAGGGCAGAGGAAGACACTGTCCAAGCCTAGAAGGCATCCCCTCTAAGTCCCCAGGTTGTCACCAGTGACAGCTCTAAGCTTGAGAGCAACTTGAAAGGCAGCTTTTGAAAGGCAGGGTCCACATGTTGTCATTCATCAAGCCCCACTGAATTAAATTCAAAGAACAGGCTGCAAAGACAACACGTTTTACTCTCATTTAACAGTGAGCAACATGCCTTCCTAACACAGAGTTCTCAGACAAATTGAAAACCAAGAGGAGAAACAGAACCATAATAAAAGATCAATGACAAGTCCATGCAAGTCTTCCAGGGGATCTTATAAAGATAATTCTATTCTTCCATGCATGACTCTTGGCAAATCAGTCAATGCCAGTTATGAGCATTACACCACTACTGTATCTATGACTCAGCAAGGGAATCTGGACATAGGAAAGAAATTCACTTGCATTAGTAAGAGGCTAGGATTTTCAAAAAACCAGCAATTACAGCAGTGCCACAGAAAATGCTCCAAGATGACTTGTGCCTGTGCTCCTTGTATGTTTAAACATACAAAATCAGATTAGAATGTCAAACTTGTTTATATATTGGCTAAAGTTACAAAGCAAGTAAAACAATGGTTAGTGCAGTCGAGCTGAAATACAAAAAGGATTCAACAGCTTTTTTTGTTTCCAAAAAAAAATGAACAAACACTGGCCATGCATTCTACATTAAAAAAAAAACCAAAATCCATGTCAAAGATTCCCCGTATGGAATCTAATTCTGCAAGTCTAACTTGAAACCTGACTAAAAACCATAAAGCACTCACTAGCTTCATGCTGCAACTTAAGGTACAAACTGTATTTGCTAGGACAGTCATCAGAGGTTTACACACAAACACCAGCAGCCACTGCTGTTTACACAACACAAGCAGAGCTGCAAGTTCTTCAATGGCTCAGTTATGCTTTGGGCCATCACCTAAAACTGGTCAGAATTCAATTACTCCACCAAGGGAGAAAGAGTCACAAGCCCTACTCTTCCCAAAAATTATCTTCAAGATATTCTACCAAATAAACACTCAGACCTTGCCTTTTAAACACCACAGTCCAGAGTCTGTGCATTACTAAATGACACTTGTTCCACGGCCTCCAAAGTAATCTTCAGAGAATTAACTTTGCTCCACTGGCAGCAGACTGACAGTCAGCAAGGGGAGGGGGGGAGAAAGGAGGAAGAAGTATTTTCACAGATTCACAGATGTCAGGGGTTGGAAGGGAGCTAGAAGATCATCTAGTCCAACCCCCCTGCCAGAGCAGGGGCACCTAGACCAAGTGACCCAGGAATTTCACTGTTTTCTTAAACACAGTGTTAAAACAGAGAGGGATCTAAATTCCCTGGATCTAAAAAGGGATTCTCCTCCCTCCACCTCTCCATGGAAAGAACCCCAGCAACACAGAACTAGGACAAAAGTGGCCCATGGTTTACATTTGGAACAACAGAGAAGACTCACAGAATAATCCTCTTCCCTAACATCTTTCAGACAAAGGGGGTAAAAGCTTTAACTCACCAAGCTTCTCAGTGCCTAAAACAAAATAGTTACGAGGTCTAGAATTTTTGTACGACTTGCTATATTATTTTTTCCTTCGTTTACAAACAAAACCAGAGCTTACAATATGTGGTAAAACCTGAAGCGACCACATCCCAGTGGTCTCCGTGCCAAACACTTTCGCCTCGTGTATTACATTACACTGGTTTGGAGCAAAGCCTCAAGCATCGCTGCGTTCCCCGGGCTAAATTCCCACACTGATAAATATCGTTGTATCAACGTGTATTTGAGCGCCTCGCTATCGCATTTCACAGGGGACACCTCCTTTGCACAACAGCCTCCAACGGGAGGGCAGGGGGAACCAGCAGAAGAACGAAGCGACTGCAAAGGGCCGTCCCCGGCAGCAGGAATATTCCCGAGGCACAAGGTCGCCCAGCAGCTCCAAGCTCTCCGAGTTTCTCCAGACACGCCACAGTCCCAGCTGCGTGCCGGGGCACACGAAGGAACCCCGCACCCCAGACACCGCCAAGGGACGGGCTGATCGCGGCACAGAGCGGGACAGCGCGGTAGCTCTCCCCTCGGAACCAGCAGCCGCGGGAACACCCAGCCCCGCACCGGCTCCTGCGTGAGGCGGCTCCCCCAGCCCCGAAGGCTCCGCGGGGAGCGGCGCCGTAGAGCCCCGTGCGGGCAGCGCTCCGCAGCGCCGGGGGTCCGAGGCAGGAGGCGGCGGCCAGAAGAGGCCGAGGCGCTGCCGGTGCTTCGGACCGGGCCCGCCCGTCCCCGGGAGCGGCACGAAGAGAAGGGCCGCTCCCCGCGGCGGGAGGCCTTGCGAGGCGGCGGGGCCCCGCACCCCAGCCCCGCCGCGGAGCGGTCGGCGGAGCTGAGGGCTGGGAGGGGCTCGGCGGGCGCGGGAGGAGCCCCGACGGCACCGGGCAGCGCTGGGCCGGCGGGGAGCGGACGCGGCCCCAGCCAGCTCGGGGACCCCCCCCCACCCGGCGCACGGGGGGCGTCGGGCGGTCTCGCCCCGTCCCCTCCCTTCTGAGGCCGTGACGCCGAGCCCGGCCCTCAGCCCGGCAACCGCGCTTCCCCCCGCGGCTTCTCCGTGGCGCGGCGCCTCACCTCCGGCAGCCGCTCGCCGCCGCCATCCTCCCCGCTCAGCACCGCCCGCTCCCTCCCGGGCCCGCTCCGGCCGCCGCCATTTTGATCCAGAGCCCCGGGCTCGGCCGGGCACGGGCAGCGGGCGCGGCGCCTGCGCACTGGCGCTGCGGTGCCCGGGCCACGTGGTGTGCGGGGGCGGTGCGGGGGGCGGTGCGGAGGGTCCCGCCCACAGAGGGCGGGCTGCGCTCGGCATGGCGGGCGGGTGGCTGCCGTTCGCTGCCTTCCATTCAGCGTTATGCGCTGGAAGGGGGTGGCCGCAAGGCTGGAGGAGTGCGGGGATCTCGGCGGAGCGAGCAGGGGTTGCTCTGAGAGCCTGTTGAGTCAGCCCGGGTTAGGGGAGGAACCTTGCCCGCCAACCGCCACGATGCGGGACGCGGAGAGGCGCCGTCCCGCAGCCCGGGGGCACCGCTCGCCAGGTGAGCCCCTGGCACCGCCCCCTGCTCGCACATGGGCGTTCTGCTTGCTCAGTACCCAGGTACAGAGGCGTCTGCGATTGTCAGCACACGCTCTTTGTCCTTGAGACTTCTTAAGCAGCTTATATGAAACATCTGCTCACCTCCCTGCTTTGCCCAACTGAGCTCGTTATGCACAGACCGCGGTCTGATAACACTTCTGTCTCCCGTGCTTGGAATATGTGTTGTTCACCAGGAAAAAAAAGCTCCCGCCACCTTTCCCAGCCTCTCCCAGCATCAGAACCAGTATTTCACACATCTAAGTGGAAGTAAGTGCCAGCCCTAAAAATGCCTGTAGCTTTTCCTACCGCTGCTAGTGCCACTCCCGCTACATTTTTTTCAAAGACTGGTGTGTTTGGGCACACTCAGGGTGAGAACATCCCTGTCTGCACCACTGCTAGTTTCTGAAGCAGAGAAACCCAGCAAAAATACACGTCAAAGTTTTATTAGAATAGTAAAACTACCTACGTAAACCAGCTACTTGTGTTCTCTTAAAGAACTAAGCACTGTTGTGTCATATGTGAGAGGATCTGAGATTCCTGCAAAGAACAGAAATCTGATTAATTCACATGACAATATTCAACAAGCCGAAAGGCACATCTGTGATCATTCTTGGTTGATAAAGGCGAGCTATGACTGATTTTATCCCCTCCTGGCTGCTGACATTCCATTTCTGGAGAGAAGCCTTCCTCCCACTTGGCATCGTGCTTTACATTTCTGTAATCAACGTGCCTGGATGCAGCAGATTTCCTCAACTACCACTTGGAGTAACAACCCATAATACTGAGCATCTTGCCAGGAAGGTAGGGAAAGCAACCTCTAATCTCTTTACCCATGCTGTAGACTTTTTTCTTACTGGTTTAGCCTAAAAATAGAGGAGAAACACATTTTAGCCTAAAAATAGAGAAACTGATGAACACTATCTTGTATTCTTGGGGGCTTAACCACCTCTTATTTATATGGTCACCAATGTATCTGAGAGAGCCACAACCTCTGGCTTCCGTAATATCCCCACAGTACCAGAGTGAGATGAGGGAATTCTTATAATTGCAATTTAATAGATAAAGTTCATGCTGTCAGGGTTATGCTTTCATCTGTTCAAGGGAAATGATGTCTTTGCAAGCTATTGGTGCTGTTGTCAGGAGAACTAATAAAACTGCTGGTTCAGCATCTTTGAGCTACTGACTTCTAAAGCCTTCCCATCTTCTGTTCCTGGCTTTTTCTTGTGCCTGCCCTAACCTTCTTTCCATTCCCTGCTATTAGTAGCCACAACCACGGAATACCACAGCCACAGCACTAAGCTTAGTTTTATTTTACCCTGGTTTTCTGTCTGGATGCAGTTTGTATCATCATATTGCCTGCCTGTGCTTATTTAGTTTTAGATCTCTGACCTCTGTGCAAAAATTGTTTTAACTCATTTAGTGGAAGGTGTCCCTGCCATGGCAGGGGGGATGGAACTAGATGATCTTTGGGGTCCCTTCCAACCTAAACCATTCTATGATTCATTTCTCACTTGGGTCCCTATAGATGCTGTAATATAGAAAAGGCTTTGTCAGACCCATCAAAGTCAAGCAACCAACAGACACAAGCCCATAGGAAACTTACCTGCAGTAGCTTTAATGCACATGGAACTGGTAATTTAAACATATCTGTTAGGAGAAATGGTTGCTTAAGTATCAATTGTGTGAGACACATATATATATTGGTACAATTTTAGCAATGGCTTGCTGAGACTAGCATAGAAATAACAAGCAGGTCAAATTCAGTCAAAAAGATTCAGTCACAGAGCTTTCAGACTTGGGGGGAAATAGTCTACCAGCTTGGTTAGGACAGGAACCAGTTATGAATTTCACAGAATCACAGAATGTTAGGGGTTGGAAGGGACCTAGAAGCTCATCTAGTCCAACCCCCCTGCTAGAGCAGGGTCACCTAGACCAAGTCACCCAGGAACAGATCCAGGTGGGTCTTGAGTGTCTCCAGAGAAGATGAAGTCCCCCTTCAGTCGCCTCTTCCCCAGCTCTCTCAGCCTCTCCTCAGCAGGGAGATGCTCCACTCCCTTCAGCATCTTGCTGGCCCTGGGCTGGACTCTCTCCAGTAGCTCTTTGTCCTTCTTGAATTTGTTGCCAAAGTTCTGTAGGTAAGTGGAAAAAATCTGTTCTTCCCTACAGCAAGCCTGGCTCATAGTCTCACAGGTAGTGAAAATGAGGAGGGAAAAAAAAAAAAGTCTTGCAGGCTGTTTGCTTTGTTAGGTTTTTATTTTAATCTAATATAATGAACTGAATATAATGAAATGTAGTAAAAATTGATAGTTTGATTGAAGTGCCAAGATCTTGCTCTGCAATAATAACCTTTTTAGTAGCTAAAATAAACCTCCTGTTTTATGACTCAGAGACAAACAGTGTTGGGTAACAACATGGGGAGCTATCTGGCAAGTTGGAAGCAAGGCAGGCTACCACGTGCTCTCACTTTACACCTTTTCAAGCAGGTTCATTGTGTCAGAATGTGGTGTCATGGGCTAGACAGCTGGGAAGTGCATCAGAAGTAAGGTGGCCAGCTCCTTTTGCCAGATGGGACCTTGGTGCAGGAGACAGGTTATAAAGCACCTGCTGTGGAGGAGTGGGAAATGGCAGCCAACTGCATTTACATGCAGGTGAATGTGTTTTGGGAGCTGAGAGATAGGAGAGTCTCACCATCTGACAGACACCCCCAGAGCATGTGCACACCCATCACTTCCCTCATCCTCACACCAAGCTCTCAGAAAGAAATGCCATTTTTAGCAGGATTGAGATATGTTTGGTTTGACTGATTAAAAAAAAAATAAAAATCATCTCTTGATGTCCTAATGAGCAAAATCTTACATATGCCTTAAATATTGTTAAATGTCATCTCCTCTCCAGAACAGAGTGCAGACTGAGATACTGTCTGAGCCATGCCATGCTTCTTGGTACTTCTGCTCATACAGAATGATGTAGTGCTTTATTCATGTTTTTGAAGGGACTTCTGTGAAATACTCACTAAAACAAATCACATTTTATCTCTAAATTCAAGTGTTAGTAGGAAAAATTGATTACATGCCAACACTTATTAAAACCAAAACCAGCCTAGAAGTCTATTATAGTTCATTTACCCTTCGTTTGTACTGGGAAGCTCAAGCTTTGAAATGCCTGCTATTTATCATAGTTCATTGAAGAGAAAATACACTTGGGAAAAAACCCCAACAGTTCACTTCCATTGATTCTTTTTTTTTTTTTTTTTTTGGTTCATGATTCTTTTCTTAGACTTTTGGGTGTTTCATTTGGTTTACATTCCAAATGTGTACTGTTTATTATTATTATTATTAAGCATGTATTTGTACTGCTGGGTCGTGTGGAGGACCTAATCAAAACTGAGGTCCTGCTGTGCTGGGTGGTTGCCAAACTCAGATTACAGTACAGTCTTTAGGAAACTCTAGAGATGAACTGGAAGGTACAGCCAGCCTGTTGCAAACCAGTGAGAAAACTGGCTGTGTGCAATATTTGGTGAGGGTGACAGTCATGCCACATGTTGCAGAAGGTCCTGAGTGCCTACTACAGAAATAAAGTCAGCTGCCTTCCTTAGAGAATGGGATTCTATTTTGCTGTAAGCAACAGCATTTTATTCATGATCATCTGAAGTGTGACTTTCTGGAATTACAAATTAAATCCTTAAAGTCAAATTTATCCTGACTTATTTTTTTTTTTATTCTGGTGTGTGAGTTTCAGTTCAATTTTATGGCACTTAGGGCAGTAAATCACTGCTAAAGAACAAAAAACAGAGTAAAGCATTATCTGCTTATTGGTAACTAATCCATGATAACTGAATCCTTAAGGGATGAAAAATAAGTTGAAGAGAGATGCTTATTATGCTAAATAGGCCTCATTTTTATCAGAGATAATGATAAGATTCTGCAAATACTGAGATCTGTATTATTGCTAGCTCTTTTATTTTATTCTTTGTTGTCTTCCTCACTGTCTGAGCTTCTCTCTCTGCCTAAAGCTACTATACCATGTGGTGGAAGGGTATTTGCAATATGCATATATACATTGCTTGTTACACACCACCCAGCAGCCCCTCAAAGGACAGACTGAAGCTGATAGACAAGCCACAATAATTGGATTTCTGTAATCAGGGATAGCAGAGCAAGAGATGTGTGAAATAGCTGGCATGGCAGCACAGCAATGACAGCAACATGCTATTTCTGCTCTCATTTTGCTTGTTCTTGAGTCACCAGATCTTGATGCAAGTATGAGGAAAGCCCTGTGTTCTGGCAAGAGAAGAAGGGAGGTGAGGGTAGAGGATGTTGTTTGCTGCTAGCAGGAGAGAAGGAGGCTGCCCTGGGACAGCTGTGATGGGGACTGCCACCTAACTGGCTGCTGTGGGATCTCTGCCTGTTCTGTGGTGAAGCAAATGCCCCACCAGCCTGGGGAGGTGGCAGAAAATAAATGTACAGCAGGCTCCTCCAAAGAAACAAGATGGAAAGAAGTAGCATTATAATCCTATGTAAGGTGGAGAGGCCTGGGGATAGACATCTGCTTGTGGGACAAACGAGCACCTCAAGAAATGAAGACAAGCCCTGAGACCCTCAGGATCCCAAAGCTTTCTATACTGGGTATGACATCTATGGGCTGGAATCCCTCCTTGGTCAGTTTGGGGTCCCCTGTCCTGTCCATTCCCCCCTGCAAGTGCAGCCTTTCACTTTCTGCACCCCCAGTGTGATGCACAAGATCCAGCAGTGGCCTTGGTCTGCACCCCAACCCTTGGTACCAACTCTAACCATGGGGTGTCATCACTGCTGGGAGCAGCCTGTGCCTGTGAGAACACACAGTTAACTTCAAACAGGGCAGGGAGTTAGAACTGAGTTGAACAGTAAAATCACTAAACAGAATTTATTAGTTTCTCACTCGTACCAGGACAACCTTCCAAGTTCTGCAACATACTGAGGAAAGGTCAACATATGGACAGAACTTTTTTTTTTTTTTTTTTTTAAATACATCCCAAATTTATAACCAGAACAGGTTGATCCTCTATGTTATCTTCTGGTTAGACCCTGCTATGACCCAGTTGGATCTGGATGTCATAAAGTGCAGCTACTGATGTTAAATATAGTTAACAGTTGTAACCTAGATACAGCTCTTGAAATTACATGGCATCAGCTGAATTTGTAGCACTTAGTGGAATTTGTTGGTGCACTTAATGTATGGATAAACTAACTAACTGATTAGGAAGCTCACATTAGAAAGATGATAGTAGCTGATCAGTGGGAGAATACATGAAACAAGAACCAATGTATATAAAGCCTGTTCTTTGTATTCAAGTTACTGGTAATCCTCCTGAGGTATGGCTTGATCAAAGGTGAATGGATCTTGCAATGTTATTACTGCTGCTTGCTCTACTGTCTTAATAAAGAAACCTGAATGATGAAGCTAATGTCAAGCTGAGTAGTCTCTGGGCAAGACTGAGTGAGTCTGGTTTCTGAAAGAGGCAAAGTTGGAAACAAGTGGAAGCAATCAATCATTGTCAGTGAAAGAGCAATGCTAACAATACCTTCAGCTACTGGAAGCTTTTGCAGTGCCAAGTCAGGGCAAAAGACAGAGGAGCCAGTGGTCAGAGGGAGAAGCAACTTGGAAAGCAGCAGTCAATGTGATGGAGATCTCCTCACCTTCCTAAAGAGAGCTGAGCACTCTGAAGGATTGCTCTCAACCAGCAACATTTTCCTAGTGTCAAATCTAAATCTCCTTTACTGCAATTTAAGTCCAATCCATTTTGTCATGTCAACAGCACACACAGAGAACAGATTTCTCTTAGTCTGTGCAATTACTTTTTTAGGACAAGTCTGGAAGACCAGTCACCTTCTCCCCTGCTTCTCTTTTTAGACTAAACAATTCAATTATTTTTTTTTCAGTGTTTCCATGTGAATGTGTTTTGTAGTTCTTGATCATTCTTCTTTTGTCTCTGTGATTAGCTCATCAGGCACATTGCAGCACAGGTTTTACCAGTAGCATGTGCTTAAGGGGACTCTTTCAAATGCTTCACGGGTGATGCTTTTGTCTGTAGCTCCCAATACAAGCACCTTTTTCTCAGCAGTGTAATGCTGACCCAGGTTTCGTTTGTCATTTAGTGCATCTCTGTCTTCTGCAAAAATGATTAAGACCATTTTTATTGCCTTGTGTTTTGTGATATCAGTTATCCTAGGTGCAGAATATTCTGTTGTGTTATTTGTCTAAAATTCTCCTCATTTATGCTGAATTGCCTGTGACTGAGACCCTGTGGCTTCTTGTGACACACACCTCCTGTTTCATCTT
This sequence comes from Ceyx cyanopectus, assembly GCA_013401355.1. Classification (NCBI taxonomy): domain Eukaryota; kingdom Metazoa; phylum Chordata; class Aves; order Coraciiformes; family Alcedinidae; genus Ceyx; species Ceyx cyanopectus. The sequence goes on along the minus strand of VYZU01074809.1, from coordinate 20,603 downwards.
CACTTTGGGTTACTCTGCAGCTGTGCCATTCATATTTTTCTAAGGAAGTGCTGATTTTCTGAGGCTCCTTTTCCCCTCGGGAATATTTTCCTTAGAATCTGTGAGTTTACTGTATTTCATAGAAAGCAAAGTCCATCTTTATTTTACTGTTGTTCCTCACTCCATGAAAACAAGGAACAGTGTAACTGGGTAGTCTCAGCTACCTTTCCTCTCTACATTCTCAACCAGATGCTCCCTACTGCTTGCAATCAAATGGAAAGAGAGCTCCCTTCTAGCTGTAATATGAACAAACACACCCCCCCCGTCTCCAAAGATTTTGCTGGACAATCTATTCCGTATTCTTTTTTTTTTTTTCCCTAATATATGTGCAGATGACAAAGTCTCCATTATTTCCAAATCAGCAGCTTTGGCTGCTTCTGCTAGCTGCTCTCCAAAAGCATGATCTGCCCTGTGACACCACCACTGTGCATTTCTTTCTTGATCATGATCCATATTTTAATATTATGGTAACTTAGATTATCCCACTCTCAGTTGTGCAAATTCAGTTGTAACTGGGTTATTATATGTAAGATTCTCAGCATTTCTCTTTATTTCCCATGTTTCTTGCACTAATATACAGAGATATTCAGGCAATTAACTCACTATCCTTCACAGCCTCCTTATGAACACAAGGCAGAGACACCTTCTTGGCAAGGTGGACTGAACATCTACCCAATTGGTAGAACAGCACTTCAGAGAAGTCAGGTTGTTCTACTGCTGCCATTTATGTCAAATGCTCATTTCCCAGACATGTCTCTCACTTTCTTGCCCTTAATTAATAACAGGAAGAAAGAAAGAGGACAAACTGAATCCCCTGCTGCTCTTTACACCTTGCAGTTACTTCTGATCCCTCAGGGCTGTCTCCTAGCAGCATCCTTGGCACTCACATGGTTGAGGAGCATGAGGAAATAATCAGAGAGTTGGCAGAGCTTCCTCATCTCTTTCCAGGAGTTGGAATGCACTTTTCTTGGGACAGCAGGACAGAGTAGTGTAAGGGTTCAGGAAAGCCTGATGCTGCTTTAGTTTGCTCCCTGGGGGCTGTGTTTCTTAGGTCTTTTGGAGAATGGAGCTTCCCTTCCTTCACCCTCAGTGCTAAATTCTTGCTTAGTGCCTGGGCCCTGGCTCTTTGATTCAGAAGCCTTACTCACCCCCAGCTTCTGATGCTTCCCTAGACTACTCCAGCTGGCTGGCTTTCCTTCTCTGCATGCTGACCTTATTAAATGGTTTGAGAGGCAAAATAAGTTAATTAAAAGTTCCTGGCCTGAGGCGCTCTCAGATTAGTTGTGAAGACCCAAGTCCTGGAAAGGAAGGAAGTGTGAAACATTGATTGAAGCTTTTTTTTTTGCACTAGAAGGCCTCTCAGTGAGAGGTGAGAGACCAGCCTTGGCTGTACAACAGCTGGGACTGATCCATGTTTTGCTTCCTGACAGTAGTGGTGGTGACTGAGCCAGGGAGATCTGCAATTCCACACCAAGCTGCAAGGCATTTCAGGGATAAATGAAATGTTATTAAAAGGTTTTGGTTATTAAGTAATGGTTAACAAAAACTTAGGACTCTGAGCTCTGAGATGACATCAGGAGTATTAGCAAAGTTTCCTCTTAGGAGAGAAAAAGGAGGAAAAGGGGATATAAAATCATCCAAATATTGACACCTAGATTCTGATGAGTTTTAAAGATGAAGGCAAAGTCTGTATGAACTTTTCTACACTGTAGTGAGTTCTTGTTCTTGTCACAGGATAACTGCTGGGGCTGAGGGACTTATGTCCCTAGGTTGCCAAAACCAAGGATTAGAATTCACTGTGCTGGCTCACCAGGTATATATAGAATGTGTAGTATGCAAATATCCTATGCAAAGCACTCAGAAGGAGTAAACAGCAATTACCTGAATGAGACAGTTGCTTTGGAAGCCCCTTTTAAATAGAAGTAGGTTTAGGCTGTGTCAGATGTAGTTCTGTGCTGACTGATGATTCAAGGGTCTTTGGATGCAGAGCTTATATGTAGATCTTAATAGAGAAAGTCAAGCCTGAGTGCAGTAAACTGAGATGGAAAGAACATCACAGGGGTTTAAATGAATAATTTGTTGAAAGTCTGGTTTTGCTTTTGTTTCAAGCTTTTGACTCTGCCTCCCTTTTTGCCTTTGAAGTTAACATTCATTTTACACTGATCTTTGTTTTCTCCCATGCACTTTCATCCCCTGCCTCAGGCTATCCCTTGTACATGGGAGCAAATCTGTGAAAAAGGCTTTTTTTTTTTCCAAATTCCTCCTTAAAATTAACTTCTGGTAGGAACTGCAGGAGTGCTGCTGCTGCTTGCTGTGTTGCACATGCCACCCACCTTGTTACTCCTCACTATGCCCACTGCATGTGCATTTATTTTTGGCTCAAGCTCTGCCCTTTAAAAATAAAGGAGCCTGATGTGCCAGAAGGTGTTATCTTGGTAAGACCAGCTTTGCTTTTGTAGACCTTTGCAGCTGTCTGAGGCTGTCAGAGCAGAAGCTGCTTGTGACAGTGGTGTCTCTGGGTAAAGACAGGCCTCTGAGGCTTTGTTGGGACAGTCACTCCAGAAATTCCTTATATAATATTGGAGAACAAAACCAAATTTATGTCAGATCCTGATAGTTTTCCCTCTTGGTGTCTGATTCTCTCTCTACTTTCAGAAGAATGGGGGTTTTTGGCCAGTTTAGACTGTAGCATAACCTGTGTGGTGGCTTGTACATGGATACATGAATTGCATGTAGTCTCCTGGTAGAATATCTCTTGGTAGTCCATACCTGTCTGAATTCAACCTGTGCTCTGGAGAGACCAATCAAGGATTAGCAAAAGTCTTTTCTCAGAGCAGTGGAGCTGGTGCAACTGAGCTGTTACATCCACACATCACTGCTGGGGGATATCCAAGAGTAGTACAGATATTTAGCAATGCTGGGCATTACTTTGCTGCACACCAGAGATGTGCTCTTAGATTCCTATGGGCAGAATCACTTTCAGTCTCTAATTTTCTGTGAGCAAACTTTGTACATAAGTAAAATGAGCCCTGCAGGCAAAGAAGATGTCAAAGATCCCCCACTGAAATGTATGTCCTTGCTCTGGACTGGGCTCTAGGATTCCATCATCCTCCAGAGCTGAACATGTCAATTAATTTGTGATGCCTACCCACAACAAAAGAAAAAAGCCAAAAGGTTATGTGTTCTTGGGATCTAATGAAAAAAACCCCTAAGTGCAGTGATTTTTAAAGTAGACATGGTGTATTTCTCAAAATTGGACAAATGAGGGTATGAAGACTTACTTGCTTTGCCTCCAGCTAATGACTACCAGCTATTAGGATCAGTTTTCTGTCTTGCCCAAAGCACAAGACATTGAACAATTCCATGGGCTGTCTCCTCCCTCTGTCTGGGCTGGCCCAGTGCCACTGTCTTCAGCTCTACAGTGCCAGCTCATACCAGCTGGGGCTATAATTTGCTTATGCATCAGATTCCAAGGGAAAAATATAAATAGTACTTAGCTCTCTTACTGCTCCCTACAGAAAAAACTAGTGAGTCTCATCTGCATTTAAAGAGAAGGGAAAAGTTAAATAATATTAAAGTCTTGATATTTTTGTGTTTTGAGTAAAAGGACAAAAAGCTGATGTTGTCCCACTGAAGCTGCTAGGAACATTATCACTGACTGATGTGGGATGAATCACCAAATTCATATAAAGACCCTTTATCAAGGTAGAATCGTTTTCAGAGGAATTCACCATTTCATTGCTCCTAGCAGTGTTAGCAATAACCTGATTATTTCTGTGACTGTAAATAAAGGCAGCAGCCAGTTCGTGTCCTTACCATATATAGACATATCTGTTGAAAGAACTTGCAAAATGCTTGGCCTTTCTCAAAAGCAACTGCTTTGCACAGGAGCAGCTGTGGGCAGAGACAGAAAACAGTGTCCTCCACTAGCACCCCTGCACTGCCTAGGAAGCCACAACTGGTCAGACTGCCTGCCAGCTCCACAGCATGCCTGGGAGCAGCCTCACAGCTCTCTGCCATTCAGAAGCTCAGACTGAACTGGGTCTTTACTGGCCCTTTGGCTGTGCCAGGACAGCTCCAGGAATCCTAGCATAGAATCACTTCAAATCATCTCTGGATTCCAGCTCTGGATTCCAATTGACTCTCTCTTTTGAGTTTGCAGGACAAAAACGTTGCACTGTTTGTACATCAGTCAAAAGCATAGCAGAGAATGTCTCAGGTTGCAAGTTTTAAGCTGTTTTTCATGCTGCTTACTTAGGTGGATCAAAATCTTTTCCAGAAGGAGAAGAAAACCAGAGGAAAGTCACTGTATATCCAAGCAGATAGAGGTAATTTTTGAGTCTGCTTAGTGTTGCACGATCACTTAGTGCCATCTACAGTCTGAAATGGATCTCGAAGACCAAAAGCTGGAAGATCTTTGAATTGCATGCAAAGCAAAACAACATGCACAAAAAATTACTTTCTGATTTTAAAAGACATAAAGACATGATAGCAAGGGAGAAGAGATGAAATTATAAGCTTGCTATGTATTAAAATAGCAACAGAAGAGAAAATGTTGTTTAATAAGATTTATGCTTTTCAATACATTTGATTCCAACATAGATCAATGTGTTCATATACTATGTTTCTGGTTTGTTTTTGGTTTTTTTTTTCTGAACTAGTTTTTTTTTTTTTTTTTTGCTGTTGTTGATTAAACTGAGCCTGAAGTAAATGACAAATTTAAAAGTCACCTGGTGCTCTTCTTAGTAAGGTGTTCCTCACCTAGGAAGTTCTTCCCATTATCTTTTCTCTTATGTGCTCTGGTCAAGCAGTAAATCAGAAGTTTGCTTTGGTTGGTTGGTTGTTTTTTTCCCACATATAATAAACTGAACCATTCACTTCTTTCTCCCCTTGCAGAGTGTCAATGTGAGAAGGCTGAGTTGCTCTTCAGTCTTTGGATGTCATTAATACAATTTGGGATGGAAAATGAGTTTCTAACAATTTGATATGGACTAATCTTAAACTCTTATACAAATTGACATTTAAGCTCTGAATCATCCAAGGACATCCTCCCAATTTCTGCAGCACCTGAGTGCCCAGGTGAATCCTCTAATAGTGATCTCTCTGAGATGCTGACAGAGAGTAACTTCTCCTTTTGCCATTTATTTCTGAAATTAAATAGGAATGGAATAAATAGGAACTGAAGCAGCAGCTCTGATCTCAAGATCCCTCACAACCTTCCTTGCTGCTCTCCTCTCTCTCCTTTCCTCTTCTTTGCTTGTGTTTCTCTTCACTATTTATGTCTTTGCAATTAAACCCACTGTTTTCTTATGTCTGTGATACTATATTTGTTATTCTTAGGGTAATCCACTGACAAAACCAAGAACATTTTTTCTCCTGGGATATCCACACTATGCAGAGCAGGCTTGTCAGGTGTTGCAATGTCGAAGCAATACTTGCAGCATCATGTGCCAGCCTTTCTTTCTGGTAAATTCATCTATAATTCAAAATACCATTTTTCATGTGTTAGTAGAGACATTGCTGAGTCCATGCAGAGACCCCACACCAGTTGTGAAAGCCTCACTGATTTTCTGAGCCTGGCAGCAGGCAGGCATGGATCCTTCCCATCAAATGTCAGGACCTAACTGAGGTACTTTTGTTAGGAGCACAGCCAGTAGCAGTAAGAAAGGCACTTGCATGGTAGACTCACATCTTAGATGCTCTTTGGTAGGAAGATCTATACAATGAAGAAATCTAAAACAGCTCTAGAAGGAATCTATGGAGTCCACTCTTCTCACACAGATCCCTCAATGAAGCCTGGAGGATGAATTCACTGGAGAGGAAGGACACTTCTTATTTTTTCCCAAATAAGATTTGTAGAATTATGAAGAAGAAATTTGTTATGTCTGTGTTCAAGGACACAAGAATTATTCTGCTGCTTTTCTGAACATGAGGATAATATAAAAGAAGTACCTGCCTTCAACTATAATTCTACATAACCTGTAGAATATCAGGCACTGCTCCAGGCTCTGCAGTCCCCAGATGGCAGTGTCTGCACTGTCAAGACACAGAAAGCCCTGGTCGTGGCTCAAGAGAGGCAGGTTTTCCTGGGTTAGGGACTGTGCTGATGTTTAGGGCTGTGCTGGCTGTCAGTTTGGCCAAGTCCCACTGCTGCCTTTGGGAAAAAAAAGGCTTCCAGCATTTTCCCTTCAAGTACTTCTGAGCCTGTGCATCTTAAATAAGCATTCCAGTGAGGTTCAGAAGAAAAAGATCAGGGTTTTATGTTAAAACACATTTAGATTTAGGTTATCCTAGAAATCAACATTAGAAGAGTTTCTATTTGCAAAATTGGGAAGTGTGTTGTTTTATATCTGAAGAAGGGGCAAAGAGAAGAATGGTCAGCAAATCCTCCATATTCTACTATACTTACTGTTCATCTTATTTATGTAAAAAAAATCCAATATTCCTCATATCAGGCACATTTAGAATCATAAATCAGAAGGGACCTTTAAAGGTCATCTAGTCCAGCTCCCATTTATAAGTGTGAAGTATATTTCATTTCATGGTAGGCAGATTTTTGGATGTTTCCAAGCAGTAGAAATAGAATTGGTTTTCTTC
>VYZU01074809.1:0-13838 GCA_013401355.1 Ceyx cyanopectus | reverse complement strand
TTTTTTTTTTTTTTTTTTGCTGTTGTTGATTAAACTGAGCCTGAAGTAAATGACAAATTTAAAAGTCACCTGGTGCTCTTCTTAGTAAGGTGTTCCTCACCTAGGAAGTTCTTCCCATTATCTTTTCTCTTATGTGCTCTGGTCAAGCAGTAAATCAGAAGTTTGCTTTGGTTGGTTGGTTGTTTTTTTCCCACATATAATAAACTGAACCATTCACTTCTTTCTCCCCTTGCAGAGTGTCAATGTGAGAAGGCTGAGTTGCTCTTCAGTCTTTGGATGTCATTAATACAATTTGGGATGGAAAATGAGTTTCTAACAATTTGATATGGACTAATCTTAAACTCTTATACAAATTGACATTTAAGCTCTGAATCATCCAAGGACATCCTCCCAATTTCTGCAGCACCTGAGTGCCCAGGTGAATCCTCTAATAGTGATCTCTCTGAGATGCTGACAGAGAGTAACTTCTCCTTTTGCCATTTATTTCTGAAATTAAATAGGAATGGAATAAATAGGAACTGAAGCAGCAGCTCTGATCTCAAGATCCCTCACAACCTTCCTTGCTGCTCTCCTCTCTCTCCTTTCCTCTTCTTTGCTTGTGTTTCTCTTCACTATTTATGTCTTTGCAATTAAACCCACTGTTTTCTTATGTCTGTGATACTATATTTGTTATTCTTAGGGTAATCCACTGACAAAACCAAGAACATTTTTTCTCCTGGGATATCCACACTATGCAGAGCAGGCTTGTCAGGTGTTGCAATGTCGAAGCAATACTTGCAGCATCATGTGCCAGCCTTTCTTTCTGGTAAATTCATCTATAATTCAAAATACCATTTTTCATGTGTTAGTAGAGACATTGCTGAGTCCATGCAGAGACCCCACACCAGTTGTGAAAGCCTCACTGATTTTCTGAGCCTGGCAGCAGGCAGGCATGGATCCTTCCCATCAAATGTCAGGACCTAACTGAGGTACTTTTGTTAGGAGCACAGCCAGTAGCAGTAAGAAAGGCACTTGCATGGTAGACTCACATCTTAGATGCTCTTTGGTAGGAAGATCTATACAATGAAGAAATCTAAAACAGCTCTAGAAGGAATCTATGGAGTCCACTCTTCTCACACAGATCCCTCAATGAAGCCTGGAGGATGAATTCACTGGAGAGGAAGGACACTTCTTATTTTTTCCCAAATAAGATTTGTAGAATTATGAAGAAGAAATTTGTTATGTCTGTGTTCAAGGACACAAGAATTATTCTGCTGCTTTTCTGAACATGAGGATAATATAAAAGAAGTACCTGCCTTCAACTATAATTCTACATAACCTGTAGAATATCAGGCACTGCTCCAGGCTCTGCAGTCCCCAGATGGCAGTGTCTGCACTGTCAAGACACAGAAAGCCCTGGTCGTGGCTCAAGAGAGGCAGGTTTTCCTGGGTTAGGGACTGTGCTGATGTTTAGGGCTGTGCTGGCTGTCAGTTTGGCCAAGTCCCACTGCTGCCTTTGGGAAAAAAAAGGCTTCCAGCATTTTCCCTTCAAGTACTTCTGAGCCTGTGCATCTTAAATAAGCATTCCAGTGAGGTTCAGAAGAAAAAGATCAGGGTTTTATGTTAAAACACATTTAGATTTAGGTTATCCTAGAAATCAACATTAGAAGAGTTTCTATTTGCAAAATTGGGAAGTGTGTTGTTTTATATCTGAAGAAGGGGCAAAGAGAAGAATGGTCAGCAAATCCTCCATATTCTACTATACTTACTGTTCATCTTATTTATGTAAAAAAAATCCAATATTCCTCATATCAGGCACATTTAGAATCATAAATCAGAAGGGACCTTTAAAGGTCATCTAGTCCAGCTCCCATTTATAAGTGTGAAGTATATTTCATTTCATGGTAGGCAGATTTTTGGATGTTTCCAAGCAGTAGAAATAGAATTGGTTTTCTTCCCAATAGAAAACCTACGACAAAAATGTTAAAACAGTAGAAATTGTCACTGCTCTATTTTTTCTTATTGAAATAATAATAANGGAAGTTCTTCCCATTATCTTTTCTCTTATGTGCTCTGGTCAAGCAGTAAATCAGAAGTTTGCTTTGGTTGGTTGGTTGTTTTTTTCCCACATATAATAAACTGAACCATTCACTTCTTTCTCCCCTTGCAGAGTGTCAATGTGAGAAGGCTGAGTTGCTCTTCAGTCTTTGGATGTCATTAATACAATTTGGGATGGAAAATGAGTTTCTAACAATTTGATATGGACTAATCTTAAACTCTTATACAAATTGACATTTAAGCTCTGAATCATCCAAGGACATCCTCCCAATTTCTGCAGCACCTGAGTGCCCAGGTGAATCCTCTAATAGTGATCTCTCTGAGATGCTGACAGAGAGTAACTTCTCCTTTTGCCATTTATTTCTGAAATTAAATAGGAATGGAATAAATAGGAACTGAAGCAGCAGCTCTGATCTCAAGATCCCTCACAACCTTCCTTGCTGCTCTCCTCTCTCTCCTTTCCTCTTCTTTGCTTGTGTTTCTCTTCACTATTTATGTCTTTGCAATTAAACCCACTGTTTTCTTATGTCTGTGATACTATATTTGTTATTCTTAGGGTAATCCACTGACAAAACCAAGAACATTTTTTCTCCTGGGATATCCACACTATGCAGAGCAGGCTTGTCAGGTGTTGCAATGTCGAAGCAATACTTGCAGCATCATGTGCCAGCCTTTCTTTCTGGTAAATTCATCTATAATTCAAAATACCATTTTTCATGTGTTAGTAGAGACATTGCTGAGTCCATGCAGAGACCCCACACCAGTTGTGAAAGCCTCACTGATTTTCTGAGCCTGGCAGCAGGCAGGCATGGATCCTTCCCATCAAATGTCAGGACCTAACTGAGGTACTTTTGTTAGGAGCACAGCCAGTAGCAGTAAGAAAGGCACTTGCATGGTAGACTCACATCTTAGATGCTCTTTGGTAGGAAGATCTATACAATGAAGAAATCTAAAACAGCTCTAGAAGGAATCTATGGAGTCCACTCTTCTCACACAGATCCCTCAATGAAGCCTGGAGGATGAATTCACTGGAGAGGAAGGACACTTCTTATTTTTTCCCAAATAAGATTTGTAGAATTATGAAGAAGAAATTTGTTATGTCTGTGTTCAAGGACACAAGAATTATTCTGCTGCTTTTCTGAACATGAGGATAATATAAAAGAAGTACCTGCCTTCAACTATAATTCTACATAACCTGTAGAATATCAGGCACTGCTCCAGGCTCTGCAGTCCCCAGATGGCAGTGTCTGCACTGTCAAGACACAGAAAGCCCTGGTCGTGGCTCAAGAGAGGCAGGTTTTCCTGGGTTAGGGACTGTGCTGATGTTTAGGGCTGTGCTGGCTGTCAGTTTGGCCAAGTCCCACTGCTGCCTTTGGGAAAAAAAAGGCTTCCAGCATTTTCCCTTCAAGTACTTCTGAGCCTGTGCATCTTAAATAAGCATTCCAGTGAGGTTCAGAAGAAAAAGATCAGGGTTTTATGTTAAAACACATTTAGATTTAGGTTATCCTAGAAATCAACATTAGAAGAGTTTCTATTTGCAAAATTGGGAAGTGTGTTGTTTTATATCTGAAGAAGGGGCAAAGAGAAGAATGGTCAGCAAATCCTCCATATTCTACTATACTTACTGTTCATCTTATTTATGTAAAAAAAATCCAATATTCCTCATATCAGGCACATTTAGAATCATAAATCAGAAGGGACCTTTAAAGGTCATCTAGTCCAGCTCCCATTTATAAGTGTGAAGTATATTTCATTTCATGGTAGGCAGATTTTTGGATGTTTCCAAGCAGTAGAAATAGAATTGGTTTTCTTCCCAATAGAAAACCTACGACAAAAATGTTAAAACAGTAGAAATTGTCACTGCTCTATTTTTTCTTATTGAAATAATAATAATAAAATAATAAAAAGACAAAAACCTTCCAAAAAAACAGGGTAATTGTGGTTACTTCTTCAAATTAGGTACTTAAATTTCACTATCTTTCTGTTAAATGTACTTAAATTTCACTATAGTTCTGTTAAATGTAATTAAATTTCACTATTGTTCTGTTAAATGCCACCATCAGTGCACTTGTCCTAAATGTACATTGGTGTAAAACTTCTGTTTTGAGTTCCTCTGTATTTCAATGCATCTTTAATCTGACAATGATAGTTCAGAAACAAGTTCACTCTGGCTGAAATGTTTTCATCTGTGAAGAAGCAAACACAATCAGTCTTTCAAATATAATATCAGGAGTTTTATTCATGGGAGTTAGTATTCATGACTAAAGATAGATGGATTAGAAGAAAAAAGTGGTTAAAAATCCTATCACCAATGATGTCAGTGGAATCATTTTATCAGACTGAAGAAGCTGCAGCTCTATTGATAATGAGTGATAGATTTCAGAGGAGTTTCAACACATGTTGTAGATCTGTACATTCTGTTCTCTTTCAGTTTCCATGTCCAAGGGAAGTGCTGATTCTCTGGGCAGCAGGCTTGGTTTCCTCAGGTGATATTCTGAAACCATGGAAACCATGGAGCAGCACAAACTTCCTGCACACCTGCTTCCACCTTTAAAATAAAATAAACAAGCAGTCTCATGTTGAAATAAAACTCCTGAAACAGCCTGCTGTGCAATTACTCCCCAGAAGCAGATGAGGAAGAAAATTAACTACAACATCAGAGGGTTGGAGCTGTCTCTGTGTAGGTTAATTGCAAGTGCTTTGCTCTGGCACTGATGGGGATGTTATGACCTGTGTCACTGCAGCAGGGGCTGGAGAACCTGTCCTCTCAGCTAAGATAAAATGATACTGGCTAATGAACATACAAGAAGGGACCTCACTAACTCAAAGATTTCCTAGAAAAATGAAATTATGTCTAATTTTCTAGTGAATGTGCAAAAAGCTGGAAAATAATTAATTGCCAAGCCTGGTAAGATTAATGAGAGCCATTGTTACTATTGGAAGACAGTATTTGATTTCATTTTAATACAGGAATTAATGCTAATGAGGTCTGTGCAGGAGATAGCTGGAAGGTGAAAGGAGTAGTATCTCAGTATTAAAAAAAACCCTTGTCTCACCTCCTTAAAATTGAGCAAATAAATTTACCAAGCTAACAAAATCACAGAACTGGTAAAATATAAGCCAGCCATGTCTGCACACATCCTGCTCCACTGTTTGTGTAGACTGCTAACTCTGTGCTCTTCACACCTTGCTGACATACTCTACACATCGTCAGAAGCCCTCACACTGAGGCTCTCACCACCACTGTGTTGCAGCCTGTCCTGAAAGTGAGTTTGGAGGCTGTCCCCTGGTGAGAAGCACAGAGAAGGATGCCATAGCAATCTGCTTCAGGCTGTTGGTAGTTAGTCAGGAGAAAGCATAGGAGAAATAACAGAATGACTGCCAGATGTCTGATTGCTGCTGGTGAAAGCTAACTAGCTACAAACCAGCCCCACTTTGCAAGTTGAGTTGCCAAGTTAGTGTGGTGCTCCTGGGGCCATGGATAATAGCTCCTGGATTTGTGCTTAGTGCCTTGGTGGTGTAAATCTCCAGCATCCAGCCAGCTCTGTATGTGGAGGAGTAGACACATCCCCCTCTGTGTCTGCACAGCTACTGCTGTTCTTCAATCACCTCCTACCAGCACTGCTGATAACATTTTCCTGCTTTTGTCACACATTTTGCTTTGATGCTGGGCCCAGGCAGGTGCCCTGACCTTACCTGCCCCTCTGTCCCTGCCTTGAGTGGCTGCTTTCCTAGGAAGCTGATTCACAGCTTCTTTGTGCACCTGGATTAGTCATGTTTGAGGTGAGATGTGGAGGAGGGAGATGCTCTGCAGTGGGAGGCAGGGAGTATTTTGTTTGAGGTTCTGGTCATTTGTTGTTTATCTGCCAGTTGCTGGAGGAGGAGGAAGAGAGAAGCAGAGACAATTTTCTTCACCAAGATGCCAAGAAGCCTTTATTTATTAATTTACAGCTCTTTTTATACCCTTTTAACCTCAAGGTAATTGGACAAGAAGTCAACTACCTCCTGGGGTGATTGGCTGGGGTGCCACAACACCCAGAGTCAAAACACCTTTCTACTGCTTTACAAACAAATGCCAGCAAGGTCACAGCTGGTGAGAACCTTTGCAATCCCACAGGAAGGAAAATTCCATGCAGCAGTATTTTAACATCCACAGTCATTTACTGATCAGATCATTTGGGGGATGAAGGTGGTAAGTCACCAGCAAGTGTGGGCAAATGGGAATTTCAGATTGTGAGGATGCAAAAATGAGTGTGGAGGGCACATGAATATGAAGAAGACTATTAAAGCTCTGTTAGATGGGGGGACAGCTTTCTCCATTTTGCCTCACAGCATCATCATTATCAGGCTCCTCCCATCTGCTGGGCTCAGAAGCACCATTCAGTGAGCACTGTGAGGTGGCTGCATCATCCCAAGGTGCTCCTTCCCCAAAGAGGCACACACACATTCTTACTGGTGCTACCCAAGGACAGCAGCAACCCAGTGTATTTTGGTTTGTGCTTCTTTCACCTAACATAAAAACCAAGGGACTTGACTGACAAGGATTTCTTGCCTCCGCTGAATAGAGCTCAGCGTCCTACAGGCTTTGAGCACTTGAGAATAGAAAAGAACTGGGAAACTTCTGGGTCAGGAGAGCCCAGCTGAGCTCTACCCTCTCTGGGATAAAGAGATGGGCCCCATAAGGCACCAAGGATCCCGACTCTTCAGGTCTGCCCGTTGGAGCAGCCGCTGCATCCACAGCTCTCCACCTGAGGAGAAAGTAGGACTGGTGGTGAGTTGCATCTTTCTGCTTCACTTCTCTCCTCACCCACATCTTGTGTGTGGGGCTGAGTCTTCTCAGGAAGAGCTTCCCCTTGCTATTCTTTCCTGTATAGACAATAGAGGTTTTCTTCAACCCATCCAGAAGCCAGTTTTCCCCAGAACTCTCCTTGCAGAACATGACAGATTTGTTCTGGAGAGGAAGGCAATGCTCTCACAGCATCCAGGAGAGACATGTGTCACAAATTCCTATTTCTGTGGAATGCCCTTTTAATCAGCTTTGATTATACTCCCCAGCACAGCTACTCTGATATGTGATTATAGAAAACACATGACTACATTTTTAGCAGCACCTCTCTCCCCTTTTCTATCAACTCCTAGTGTCAGTGAAAGACCCAAAGTTCTTGTGTGTGATTAGCAGTGAGCTGCACTACTGGAACTATTAAGCAAATAATACTGCTTCTGTAAAAATAAAAAGCTTAAGAAATAGGTACAAAATGTACTGACTGGAGGAAAATTTCTCTCTTTTAATGTGTCTTTTCTGCTTTTAAAGATGTCTGTGCATAGCATGGAGTAAGATCCATTTTTTTTTCCCAGCTGCCATGCATTACTAGTGCTTCTAGTCCGTGTGTAAAATAATCCTCTCTGGATTATTTTTCCTTTAGAATTTGTCATGTTGCTGGGATTAGAGCTACAGGAGTTCAATAATGTCACATCATTTGACTGATTACCCTCGAGCATTCCAGTTTGTTTAGCTTTATTTAACCATATTTTTTTTCTAATTTAGGAGACAATCATTGGATTCTCAGCATTTTCCCTGGCAGTTCTTGGACCGGCTGGATGGTTCCTGAGCCACCTTCCAAGTTATAAAAAGAAATAGAAAACATCCCTTCAAAATTAAGATCTGGATGCTGCAATAAGCTGTAAAAAAAACCAACAAAAAACCCTAACCTGGATTCTGTTGAAAGGGAGAACAGAGGGGCTGGAGTGCCAGTTAAAAAGGAAAAAAAAAAAGAGTTTGAAACATGAGTTTAGGTTTTCTGTGTGTTAAATTGCTTGCTTGTGAAAAAAAACAAAAGTCCTGACAGAGAATATGACTAAAGTCTCAGTTCACACACTTTCACCAGGNATTCCAGTTTGTTTAGCTTTATTTAACCATATTTTTTTTCTAATTTAGGAGACAATCATTGGATTCTCAGCATTTTCCCTGGCAGTTCTTGGACCGGCTGGATGGTTCCTGAGCCACCTTCCAAGTTATAAAAAGAAATAGAAAACATCCCTTCAAAATTAAGATCTGGATGCTGCAATAAGCTGTAAAAAAAACCAACAAAAAACCCTAACCTGGATTCTGTTGAAAGGGAGAACAGAGGGGCTGGAGTGCCAGTTAAAAAGGAAAAAAAAAAAGAGTTTGAAACATGAGTTTAGGTTTTATGTGTGTTAAATTGATTGCTTGTGAAAAAAAACAAAAGTCCTGACAGAGAATATGACTAAAGTCTCAGTTCACACACTTTCACCAGGTCCTAGGTCAGAAAGCTTTTGCAGATGCTGTAGCACTGGACCCAGATATAAAATGGTGTAACAATGCAAAATAACTGTAGGTCTACTCTTCTGTCTTCTGCTGCAGATGGACCAGGATGCATGAACCAGTCCGAATCTGGCAGCAGGTGCCATCAAAACATTAAACTAAAGAAATGGGAGAGAAATAATTTTGATAGTACTTTTATCTGTAGTGATCTCAGAAAACAACTCTGTGAATTTAAGATGATTTTCTTGAAAGTTTATCTGTAACCTTTAGATGTGTCCTTTTGGCATGTTCCCCCAACCAGTCTTTCACCCAAAATCAATGGGTTTTTTTCCCTACAGGTTGTGATTTTCATCTCAGTGTGCCAGCTTGTGATGCATCTGATTTTGTCATCCATATCTTACCTAGTAGTAACAAAATAAATCAGTAAGATGGGATGTTTCAGTTGTATTTGTCCTTTAAAATTATAGTAATTAATAAGAAGATAGCTTGGTTATGATGCATGCTCAGTATGTGAGTGAAGCACAGAACTGTACTAGATGAAATGCAGTAAGAAAATAAGCTGGTTTTAAAATATCTGGCAATATAGATATATTGCAAAGTTTATATTGAAGTAGGGATAGTTTTATAAACTACTTACCTAAAGGACTATTTAAAATATAAACATTTCAATTTTTTTTTTTTTCAAATTTGCTGTCTACTTCAGTCATTTCTTCCTAAATGTAATATGGGTTACATTCTACAAATGTTTTAAGATGCCACTATTTTCATGTAGCCTGCTTTACTGATGGCTTTCCAATGGATCTTTAAGCCTGAGACTGGAAGCTCTGGGGAATGTGGTACCCAGAAAACCAAGATGAAAAGGAAGGAAGGTCATTGCAGGCACCTTTTTTTGCAGTTAGTATGGCATGAGTGAGCTCATCAGCTTTACCCAATGCAAGAGTTTTTATTTTTTTGTCCTAAAATGCCAGAGTTCAGCCAGGATTGGGCTGATACATGCAGCCAGTGGTGCCTGGGGCTTCAGCTCCACAAGCTGGTCAAAATGATTAGTGAGTTTTGCATTTCAGCAGCAACCACCCTATCTGCAGCCTGATGGGCACCTCAGTGCCAGCTCCCTGCTCAGGGCACCCTGTAATTCTACAGGTGGGGAGCACCAAAGATGAAGCACCTGATGATCAGGCAAAAGATGAAAGATGAAGATCAGGCAGAACATTAGGAGGAGGTGGAAGCAGGGAGTTGGAGGAAGGTTCCCTGCTGTGTTTCATCCTGTGCCTTCATCAGTGCTTGGCATTTCTGGCAGCTGTGCCAAAGCTGGCTTTAAGCTGGCACCAGTTAGCAGCACAGCTAACATATATATGCCTAAGGGTAAGTGGCTGAAGCCTGTCCTTGCATAGGAACATGAATAACAGCTGCTCCAGCAGAGACAAAAGGTCTTGTATTTCATTAAACTTTGGGATGTTTACATAGCTCGTGGTTCTAGTCAGGTGCTGCAGTGTATTTATGCTAAAATATGATGTAGTTCTGAGTAAGTGGAAGGAGAAGTGGCTATTTTTCTATTTAGTAGAAATACTAAAGCAAATAAAAAAATTCTTTTCTTCCATGTTCATGTCTTAACCTCTGGGCAACAGTGCTGTAATAGGTTTAAGAAGGTAGTTTTTTGACACATCATTCTAATTGCTAAAGCATTACTAACACTACAATATGCTTTTACTTTAGCCATATAGGTAGGTGGTACAGTCAATTCTGCACAAGTCTGAGATTAAAGGTAAGAATAAAATTCAATTTATTGCAGGGAGATCTAATTCAGCCAAGGTGATGGTAATTTTCAGAAACACAGCATGGTAGCTGTCACACACACTGTGTTTCTCAGAGCTAGGAAAGCCAGTCTGATTTTATAATAGCCCTGGTACATGCTCATCAGGGCTGTGCTAGTTCTCTATGCAGGTCACCATGTTTTCACTCAAAAATCCACTGCTATGGCAACAAATTAAGTATTTTGTTCACTGAGAAGCTAATGAGATTACTCTAGAAATTGAGGACATTTATCAGATATTTTCTTTTACAGTGACAGATAGGGACAAATGTAATAATAAAGCTAACATCCACAGAGTTAGTTGAAGTAACTGTCAGTATAAGAAAATTACAGATTTGTAAATACAACCAAATAACCAAACATCAACTTTTGTTATTCTCCTCCCCTCCAAGATAGGAAGTTTTCCTTGCATTTTTGAATCTGAGCANTACAGTAATGCTGAAATGATCGTGAACATTGGCATTTAAATATTGCCTCCACAGATTCATGTGTGATAGTAATTTTTTTCACACCTTCCTCCTGTTCTCTGGCAAATACAGTTAATTTTATTTTCAGGTCTGGTTCTGCTTCTTTGATGGGTGCTGACTGTGCTAGGGAGAGCCATCGGGATCTCTCCTGGGGTCAATGCTGTTCCTGCTTGAGGGATCAAAACATGCTAAGTATGAAGTCAATACCACTTTGTCCCTAAAAATATCAGTCACTTCAGACCACCTGTATTGTTGTAGGACTTGCAGAGATGAAATGCAGTAAGAAAATAAGCTGGTTTTAAAATATCTGGCAATATAGATATATTGCAAAGTTTATATTGAAGTAGGGATAGTTTTATAAACTACTTACCTAAAGGACTATTTAAAATATAAACATTTCAATTTTTTTTTTTTTCAAATTTGCTGTCTACTTCAGTCATTTCTTCCTAAATGTAATATGGGTTACATTCTACAAATGTTTTAAGATGCCACTATTTTCATGTAGCCTGCTTTACTGATGGCTTTCCAATGGATCTTTAAGCCTGAGACTGGAAGCTCTGGGGAATGTGGTACCCAGAAAACCAAGATGAAAAGGAAGGAAGGTCATTGCAGGCACCTTTTTTTGCAGTTAGTATGGCATGAGTGAGCTCATCAGCTTTACCCAATGCAAGAGTTTTTATTTTTTTGTCCTAAAATGCCAGAGTTCAGCCAGGATTGGGCTGATACATGCAGCCAGTGGTGCCTGGGGCTTCAGCTCCACAAGCTGGTCAAAATGATTAGTGAGTTTTGCATTTCAGCAGCAACCACCCTATCTGCAGCCTGATGGGCACCTCAGTGCCAGCTCCCTGCTCAGGGCACCCTGTAATTCTACAGGTGGGGAGCACCAAAGATGAAGCACCTGATGATCAGGCAAAAGATGAAAGATGAAGATCAGGCAGAACATTAGGAGGAGGTGGAAGCAGGGAGTTGGAGGAAGGTTCCCTGCTGTGTTTCATCCTGTGCCTTCATCAGTGCTTGGCATTTCTGGCAGCTGTGCCAAAGCTGGCTTTAAGCTGGCACCAGTTAGCAGCACAGCTAACATATATATGCCTAAGGGTAAGTGGCTGAAGCCTGTCCTTGCATAGGAACATGAATAACAGCTGCTCCAGCAGAGACAAAAGGTCTTGTATTTCATTAAACTTCGGGATGTTTACATAGCTCGTGGTTCTAGTCAGGTGCTGCAGTGTATTTATGCTAAAATATGATGTAGTTCTGAGTAAGTGGAAGGAGAAGTGGCTATTTTTCTATTTAGTAGAAATACTAAAGCAAATAAAAAAATTCTTTTCTTCCATGTTCATGTCTTAACCTCTGGGCAACAGTGCTGTAATAGGTTTAAGAAGGTAGTTTTTTGACACATCATTCTAATTGCTAAAGCATTACTAACACTACAATATGCTTTTACTTTAGCCATATAGGTAGGTGGTACAGTCAATTCTGCACAAGTCTGAGATTAAAGGTAAGAATAAAATTCAATTTATTGCAGGGAGATCTAATTCAGCCAAGGTGATGGTAATTTTCAGAAACACAGCATGGTAGCTGTCACACACACTGTGTTTCTCAGAGCTAGGAAAGCCAGTCTGATTTTATAATAGCCCTGGTACATGCTCATCAGGGCTGTGCTAGTTCTCTATGCAGGTCACCATGTTTTCACTCAAAAATCCACTGCTATGGCAACAAATTAAGTATTTTGTTCACTGAGAAGCTAATGAGATTACTCTAGAAATTGAGGACATTTATCAGATATTTTCTTTTACAGTGACAGATAGGGACAAATGTAATAATAAAGCTAACATCCACAGAGTTAGTTGAAGTAATTGTCAGTATAAGAAAATTACAGATTTGTAAATACAACCAAATAACCAAACATCAACTTTTGTTATTCTCCTCCCCTCCAAGATAGGAAGTTTTCCTTGCATTTTTGAATCTGAGCACTGAGGCTAAAAATCTGGGCATCTCCTCAGAAGAAATGATTTTCCTGCACAAGACTATATAAGCTCTCTGTAATACTGTGTTACTTTAGTGCATAGATGAGATTTTCTGTGAGCAAGAAGAGGTGCCTTTCCTGTTCACTGTTCCTTGGCTGATGCTGGTTAACCCGGGCTTCTCAGCCCTGAGGAACAGCTCCAGAAATCATACTGTGTCAGCCAGGATATGTGCTGTAGCCTGAGTTGAGCCTAATGGTTCAGTTTAATCCCAGATAGTCCTTTCCCTCAAGGAATTATCTATTTTACCATCATTCATGAGGATTAATGCTTACAGAGAGAGAGAGAGCAAAGCTTTAGGGACAAATTACATTTAATGGGGTCTAACTATCACTGTCAAATGCACGTTTAAGCCTGAGGGGCTCCATCTGCTGCTGGAATCTGACACTGGAGGTGGGTCCCTACACAGGAGCTGTTCAAGGGCTCCAGTCCTGTACCAAGCACCTTGCTTCTGGGTGAGGTGAGCCTGGAAAATACCCAGAGAGCATCATGTTGTGGGCTCACCAGTACAAGACTCAAACATACTGAAGTAAGCCAAGGGAAGGGCTAGATGATGAAGAGACTGGAGCACCTGTCATAGGAGGAGAGGCCAAGAGACTTGTGATCATTTAGCCTCAAGGAGAAGAGTCTTGTGGGTGATGTCAATGTGTATAACCACTTGAGGTGGGGTTTTTTTCAGACACTTAAGCCAAGGAAGACATTTTACATGACATATTGAATTAATATTTTCTCCGTGTATTCCTACTTTATCAACCTGAGTGTTTTTAATAGGCTCACCACTGCAGTATGTGAATATATTTCAAAGGATAGCTATGGGATCTCAGTTTCTCTCAGTGCAGTTCCCTATTGTTCTGTAATGAGCAATAAAGCAGTTCAGGTTGATTTGTTGCATCAACAGAAAGAAATTCAAGCTAAAGATAAAACCTGCCTTCAACAGACTATTTCAGTGAAGTCTGAAAGACATTTGTCTCTATTTTCATCACTTATCTTCTGAGATGTGGGGTTGGGGGAAGTGGGGCTTGTAGCACCATGTGACTCCCTGGGCACCTCATGAAATAAATAAATAGAAAAGCTCTTATTGATTTCAGTAGGACCTGATATTGCATGGCAGTTTCTAATAAAAGAATAAACTTAAATGTTTACTCTTAAATGCTTAAATGGAAGAGAGAAAACTTAAACGTTCAGGTAGTGACCCACATGATGTTGCCATAAGCTCAACA
>VYZU01074805.1:0-19950 GCA_013401355.1 Ceyx cyanopectus | reverse complement strand
TTTTTTTTTATAGTGAAGGGAAGGCCAGGACTGGGGCTGTTTTCACTTGACCCATTTTCACTTGAGTTCTTCAAATTGCTTTTGTTCCTCTTTACACCACTGAACTGGTTCTTCCTTTACCAACTTACCATACAAAAATTTTATTGACTGGGTATACCCTTCAATCCACAATCTACAGTACCCCACCAGTCCTAGCACGTTTTGCACCTCCCTTTTTGTTCTTGGAGGATTAAGGCCATGATGCCCTTAATTCATTCTATTTTCCTTTTTCCCTCACTTATGAGATGGCCTAAATGTTTAACCTCTTGCTGTGCAAATTGAAGCTTAGTTTTAGAAGCCCTTGGATTCCAAAGAGATTCAGTAATTGAACTGAAACCTTTCTAACAGTATTTTCTTCTTCTCCTGATATCAATAAGTCATCTACAGATTGGAGGATCTTAACTCCTACTGGCACCTGAAACTGCTCTAGAACTGCTTCTAATGCTTGCCCAAACAAATTAGGAGACTCCATGAACCCTTGGGGAAGGGCTGTCCACCTAAGTTACTGTTTTCTGCCCATCTCCGGATCCTCCCATTCAAATACAAATATATTCCAACTATTTTCCGCCAGTGGGCAGGTCCAGAAGGCATCTTTGAGATCAATTACACTGACCCATTTGTGCTCATGTGCTATATTACTTAGTGTATGGGTTTGGTGCCATGGGATGTCTAATTTACACTAATTTATTTATCTCCCTTAAGTCTTGCACTAACCAATATGTCCCATCAGCTTTCTTTACTGGTAATATCAGGGTGTTCCATGGGGACATACATGGCTCCAACAAGCCATCCTTTAATAATGACTCACAGGCTTCAATCCCCTTCTTCCTTCCCTTGATATGGGATATTATTTAACCTTTATTGGACGGATATAATTCTTTAGCCTGATTTCAAACTCGCATGCCCCCTCTATTGCCTTCCTGGACCCATAGCTCAATTCTCTTTTCATCCTCCTCTCTCAATTCCAAGAGTTTAACTACTACTTTTCCTTCTTCTGGTACTACCTCAATACTTAATTTTACCTGTAAAACTCTCCAGTAAATTAACCCCCACTTCTAGAATTAATAAAATGTCAGTGGTAATGATTTTTCCATTTCCCCGTACCAAGGCTTGATCAATTATTAGGGCTTTGGATTCCTCCCCTTTTGCCCCAACTAGTGTAATGTACTCTGTTCCCAAAATGTGCCCTTGGGGCAGTTTAATAACACAAGTTTTTTCTGCTCCAGTATCCACTAAAAAGGTATTTTCTTCCTCCTGGGGTCCTGATTTTAAATTTATCAAGGGCTTTTCCTTTCTCTCAGACCCCAGGAGGTAGAGCTTCTGACTCCCCATGTCAGTACCATACTCACCCCATGGAATTACTTTAAACACCTGCGTATCTCTCCTCCGCTTCGGGCATTCCCTTTTACAATGACCCCCTTGTTCACAACAGCGGCCTTCTCCCCCACTCCGTATCTCCTGGCCCTGCGGACACGCCAGGTTGCCGGCCGCTCTCTTGCCCCAGGCTCGTGGGATGGAACCCCTTGCTCTCCTGCTTCTGGCACAGTGGCCTCAGTGGCCAGAACCGCGCTGGGCACCGCCTGGGTCTCCGCTGACTTCTCACGCCCGCCGGCGCTCAGCCTGGCAACGCTGCCATGAACCGTCTCTGGTTGCGGCTCAGCAGCAGCACAGCCACGCACTGGATGTGGATCCCCCCACATATCAATTAGTAATTCAGCCTCATTTCTCCTGCACCTCCATGGCAAAGGAAACACTGGAACTTCTGGTTCCCGAGGCCCTTCCATCTTCCACATTAGGAACTGGATTACGTGGGGGAGGATGAGGCAAATGCTCAAGAGGGTCCCAATTTTAACTAGAGCTCTCCTCCTGCTTCTGTTCTTTTATTCACTCAAATAATTTTTACCTTGTCCTTTTCCTGGGACATATTCCCTGTCCCAACAAACAGCCTCCCTAAAGGATGTCCAGAGGTATGTTTATGGGGGCTCTCCCTTTTTTTTTTTTTTCCTGGGGCTTTTACTTTTCCCTTGCCTGTAATCTCCAGGGGACACAATTTACTCCCTTTCACGTTGGTCCTTCACTGGCCGACCTCTCCCAGAGGGACAGAACTGCAGTTATAAGAGCTCCACACTTGCTTGGCGGGACCCCATTTCTCACACACACAAACCAAAGTTATTGAAAGATTTCCTCCTGGGTAAAAAGCAAGCAATGAAACTAGGATCCTTCAGTCTGGACAAAAGAGTAACTGAAGAGCAATACTGTGGAGTTCTGTAAGATTCTCCATGGCTGGTAAGCAAGACAGGGGCTAGGGACCAGCATTCACAGTTACGAATGTTAAGAGATGTAAGGGATATTAAATAAGGCCAGCAGATGGCAAGTTCAGAACAAAAAAGAAAGTTAAGAGCAAGCACTTAAGTTGTGGTGCCTGCCTGTCATATAGTGGGATGCTAAAGGTTTACACGAATTCAGGAGAAGATGGGACAAGTTAATGGAAGACAAATTCATTGAGGACTATGAAGTATAGAGACATTTTTGATTTAGGAGATTCTTGAGCCTCATGGATCCTTGATCATCAAGCTTTCAATGTGTTCTGGGAAAACGTCACTGAATGCTCATTCTTTTATAACATTCTCACATCCAACACTGTTGGACACAGGTTAATTGGCCAGACAAACTTTTTTTCTCCAGCCTGGTGAAGCTGGCCTTTCATCACTATTTCTCTCAAAGAGGAGAACTCAGAGGTTGACTAGAGCTGGGTGGCAATATGAAACACCAAACCTGTCCAGCTACAGGGCAGCATTCTGTCATAATCGTCAGCTGGTAAATAGCATACATGTTAAACTGAAGTATATGAAATAGCTAAGAAGGGAAATGGTGAACTGTATCTTCAAATTATATTTCATAAGTGGTTTATTCTGTTTCTTTATTTCTATTTCCTTATTTCAATTTTTGAATTAACTATGACTTTATATATTAGTAGATATACTTCCCCAATTTTATTATCTTGCTTGAAGTTCTTATATGGGTGACAAATTCAGATGCTACCTGATGTACTTTTTAATCTTTTACAGTAATAAACCCTAATAAATCAGTATAAAGAAATCTCTAGAGCCAAGATGTTTGGAGAATCTGTTGAATGGAATTGGGCTCCATGTCAAGTTCAAAGAATCACTGTTTAGTGGCAACCTGCAGCTGCCAGATTTTTGTGAGTTTCCTTTTGCAGGCTTCTTCACAGAGCTTCACCTACAAGAAACGGAAGGCCAAGAGGCAATTCACAGCTTCAGACAACTGTGGAGGACCCAGCAACCAATGTTGAGATAAACTGTGGAGGCCACAGCAACCGATGTAGAGAAACAACTTTGCACCAATGAGAAAGAGAGCCACCTGTGGAAGCCTGGAGGGGGGCTTAGATATAAAAAGCACCTGTGAAAGCCTAGAGGGAGAAGCTATGGAGGGCAGTGAGGAGGAAGCATCGTTCTGTGAAACCTGGAGTAGGCTGGGAGATTAAAAACCCCTCTAGGAGAACAACAGAGGGGGCTGGTTGAATACACAAGAACTGTCTACATGGCATCTGTCCGTCTCAACAACAGACAAATCCTCTGCTATGAGAACTGTTCATGATTTGTACTACACTAAATTGTCTGGAAACATCTCCTTCCATTTAATCTAAAGGGTGGCTTCTCAGTATCATTAGGATAGAATTATTTTCAACTGCAATAGCATATAGAATGATAGAATCATTTACGTTGAAAAAGATATTTAAGATCATCAAATCCAACCATTACTCCTCCTCTCCAAAGTCCACCACTAAGCCATATCCCCAAGCACCACATCAATACAACTGTTAAACACTTCCAGGGATGGTGACTCAAACCAGTTTGATCAGGGCAGCCTGATCCAATGCATGACAACCCTTTCAGTGAAAAATATTTTTCCTAATGTCCAGTTTAAACCTTCCCTGGTGCAGCTTGAGGCCATTCCCTCTTGTTCACAGATTCACAGATATTAGGGGTTGGAAGGGACCTAGAAGATCATCTAGTCCAACCCCCCTGCCAGAGCAGGGTCACCTAGACCAAGTTTCTCAGGAACAGATCCAGGCGGGTCTTAAGTGTCTCCAGAGATGGAGACTCCACAACCCCCCTAGGCAGCCTGTTCCAGAGCTCTGGCACCCTCACTGAGAAAAAGTTCTTCCTTGTGTTGACCTTAAACCTCTTGTGCTCCAACTTGCACCCATTGCCTCTCATCCTGTCATTGGATGATATTGTTTTGTCACTAGTTACTTGTGAGAAGAGACCAGTGCCTACCTCTCTACAACATCTTTTCAGGTAGCTTTAGAGAGCAATAAGGTGTCCCCTCAGCCAGTTTCAGTCTAAACAGAGCCAGTTCCCTCAGCTGCTCCTCACAAGACTTGTTGTCCAAGCCCTTCACCAGCTTAGTTGCTCTTCTCTGAACCCACTCCAGCATCTCAATGTGTTTCTTGCATTGAGGTGTCAAAAACTGAACACAGTACTCGAGGTGTGGCCTCACCAATGCTGCAGATGTGGGAACGAATGATTGATCCTCAGTGCCAGAAGCTATCCAAGAACATTTTAATATACTCATTGATACAAATTTATCTAAGCTTGTTTTCTTCATCCTATGAAGAGGATGCTGTTAAAGTCTGCTTCCTCTTAAATAGGTACATGTATAGAGAGTGCTGTTTAACAACCATTTTTCTATTGCTAAACTTACTTGCCTTTGTTGTATCCAGCTCACCTCTCAGACGAGTTCCCTTTTATTCAGGAGGAAAAAAGTGATAGCTGCTTTTTGAACAGGTTTGGGGTGTTTAGAGACCGAGGCAAAGGTGGCATTCAGTAACTCAGCCTTCTCTCTGTCCTCAGTCACCAGGGCACCCGCTTCATCCAGTAGTGGGCCCACACTGCCTTTAGGCTTCTTTTTGCCTCCAACATACTTGTAGAAGCTTTTCTTGTTATCTTTGATCTCCCTCGCTAGCTTGATTTCAAGGGCAGCTTTAGCTTTCCTTGTTGCATCCCTGCAACTTTTGACAACCTCCCTATATTCTTCCCAGGAGCCCTGTCCCTCTTTCCTTTTTTTATATATTTCCCTCTTCAACGTAAGTTTTAGCAAGAGTTCCTTGCTCAACCATGCAGGTCTCCTAATTGACTTACTAGATTTCCTGCACTTTGGGATACACTGATCCTGAGCCTGGAAGAAATGGCGTTTGAATATTAGCCAGCTTGCTTGAGCCTTCTTGCCTTCCAGAGCCTTATCCCATGGGACTTTTCCAAGCAGTTCCCTGAACAGGCCAAGGTTGGCCTTTCTGAAGTCCAGGGTAGCAATCCTGCTTGTGGTTCTGGGTCTGCTGCCTGCAATTCTAAATTCTACCATCATTTGGACTTTGTCCAGGCTAAACACATCCAGCACCCTCAGCATCCCCTCAGTCCACCTCCATCCCTCTATAGTCCTCCATCTTAGTGGCAAATGTTATTTTTCCACTGCACTATCCAGAAATTATTTGCCCTTTTTAATTGTTGGTTTTTTTTTTTTTTTTTTTTTTTTTCAGAAAGGTTGTAGTTCCTGTGCTGCGATATGTATATTGCTAAAATACAAAAGCACTTTTGGAGAGAGTTTGCTGGAACAACTTCTTACCATTTTCCCACTCATTTGATGCACTATCAACAGGAGCAGGCACTCATATAAGACTGCACATATTTGATAGCAACATGTTTTCATCACTCTGGCTTTAATGTGCAGAGAAAACCATTGTGATAAAAAAGGACATGGAATCAAGCTGCCTCAGCTATACTGTGTTAGGTGAGCTAGCATAATATCACATATATGCTGATGGCAAACAGTGAATGGGAGGAAAAAAATGTTAAGATATTAACGATAAATAATAATAGCTAGTGCACATATGAGTCTTCAAGAAAACTGAGGGGTTGGTGTGCACTATTGAGCTTTTGGCATAGGCTCTTTGCAGGCTTTGGCAAGCTGTGCTAAAATTCTATCACATTTGGATTATCTTGACATTTCTGTGTTTTAATGAAAGCCACTTTTTAATGAAGTACTGTGTTGCTTGGGACGAGGTTTCTGGTCTGGAGTACAGGATTATTTTGACAGGGGGGTGGAAGAAGAAAAAAACCCTTTTGAGATACTGAAGAAATGTACAGTCCAGCCTTTTTCTCCTGGTCCTAGGAAAGGTATTCCTCAGCCAGACATGAACAAATGCATGGAAATGTTAGAAAATCCAGAGTGCCAATACAAAGTGCCATGCAATGGGTTGGTAACAAAGAGAGGCTCCTACCTGATAGTCTGGCTTAGTGAAGTAGTCTAGGCTTGCAATATGATCCAGAAAAAGATGGAACTCTGAAGGCATGTGCTTTAGCAGCATTCGGTGTTCATACTTTTCTTTTATCATGCCAACCTGCTCCTGGAAAAAAAGAAAGTAACTCAGAGCCAAGAATCTTTTCTATTGCTCCATATTCATACAGCGTTAGCATTCCTGGAATACCATCTGGTCTTAGCATTCCCAGAACATGGCCTCCTTTTAGATGCAGCACCGTGTCTACATGCTTCTCTTGTCTGGTGTCTCTAGCAAAGTGAGCTTGATCACTGTAGGCAAAGATCAAAGGGGAATTCAGAAACACTCTTCAGAAGCTGTACCTTTAGCAGAGCCTGCTGCACAAGTAACCTATTTCTTTCCAGGGCTTTTATTCTCTAGCACAAAGCATTTCCAAGACATGAACAGTTAGCTTTATTCTGTTTAACTTTCCAGTTGCAACTCCCATTTGGCTTGTTTGGCATGGCAAAGTGCTATCCACCTGCCTTTCTAAAGGCTCTGTTTATTTGTCAAAAGGACAGCTCAACCTTTCCACTTTGTTGTTTGGTTTGCAGGAACAAATTCAAAGTTGCTTGATCAAATATGATTAGCAACAGACATAAGAAAATGTCTAGCTACTCCAAAGGAAACAAGCTTCACGCTGTATGGCAGAACACTCATAAGCAGGCTAGCATCTTGCAGTATACCTGATGAAAAGCAGGCTCTAGCTTCAGGAAAAAGCTGCAGTGAGCTGCATGAGAAATAGAATCATAATAATCAAGAGTCATTAATAAAAACTAAGCACCCTATCAGACACTAGGTTTCCTACCTTATCTTTGATCTTTCGCCATGGAAGCTGACCAACTGCAAACTCCACCAACATGTAAAAGAGGGACCACAGATCATCATGTCTACCCATCTCCTGGAGAAAAGAAGGACAAAGACTGAGGAGCAAAGTTCCATGCTGCTCAGTAGTCCAAGTATGCTCTCCAAATGAGCTACCTCATTTTAAAAAGCAGTAGAAAGACATACTTCCCATTCAATGATTAAAAAAGCCAAATAAAAGATGCAAAATCAAGCATTTATTTAACTTGTTAATGTCAATACAGTCACCCAAATAACTTCTCCTGCTTTCCCTTAAATTATGGAAGAGTTTTTTATCTATACAACAAAGTGCAAGTTTTCTATTGGAGTCTCCCTCACTGAGAATACAGGAGTGGAAAATTTATTAATGGGATGTGGAATAACCTAAATTAATACAAAAAATCAAACTGTATGTAGAAAGTATTTTTTATTATTTTTTTAAGCTAAGTGTAATTCCAATTCTTTTTGAAATACAGCATTTACTTGGCTTTTGCAAAACAGTCATCATCAAGCACCACAACAATTTAGGTACTCATAACATTTCCACATACTACTCCCCTCCTGGCCTAGCAAATAGGAACTTAAAACATGGGTATTAAAGCTGAAGCTGTCAAGCACATGAAGTTCCTGGGTGACTTAGTCTAGGTGATCCTGCTCTGGCAGGGGGGTTGGACTAGATGATCTTCTAGGTCCCTTCCAACCCCTAACATTCTGTGATTCTGTTAAGTCATTTTTGGTGCTCAACATCCAATGTCTAGAACATGATTTATCAGAATAGCATTCATTATAAATCAGTTTTTGTGTCTAAATATGCCTACAGCTGATGCCATCTATAGTTGGCACTATTCAGCTCTTCCAAAAATTATACCCAAGGTTTCTCGGTGTCTCACCAGGAAACAAAGTGAATTAATAATGTCATTCCACTGCCCTCCTCACATCATACTTTCCACCTTCTGCAGACAGTAACTTCTTTCTCTAGAAAAGCTTGGAACTTCCTCATATGTCACAGGTATATATGTCATAGGTTATCCTACAGACTCACCCCAGATAAAACCAGAAACCTGGAGGTAATGTAGAAGAACTGGTAATTTCCATCTGGCAAGCACTTAGCAACAGAACTAGAGGACTAATCATTTAGTCTACACAGGAACATTATTGAAACAGGACAAATGCCTGTTTTAAGAAAAATGTTGGATAAGACTTCTGGAGGTGTTTAGAACAAAACAGGCCAGACACTATGTAAATAATGGCTCTTTTCAGGGAAAAATAAACCTAGCTTTCACTAGGTGGCTCTTCACCTGACAGCATGATGTTAATGTTAAAAATTCCAGGTGGAGAATTAATTTGGGGCCTGGTACTTGGTAATTTGCAGCCAAGTTCTGCTAGAAAATAGCAGCAAGCAGACTGGTACTAAATCTGATTTCTACTTTAGTGTAGAGTTTTTTTCCCCTGGAAAAGTGTCTGATAATGCAATTAATTACAATTTTAAGGCTGTCAACTAGAGAAGATCCATAGGAGATCAATAATTGAAACATTATTTGAACTTTACAGTCAACAGCCTTGATCACCTAATGGAATTCATCTGATATACTAACTTCTGTAGGTAACAAACCATAACTCACACCCCATACTCCTCTGCTTCTGAAAACGGGCTTCTGAGAAGAAAGAACCTTACTGTTAACAAATTATAACCCATCAATACTCACTCGGTTTTTGTGTGCATTCACTGACGCGTAGCGGACGGTCCCACGAAAACCAGCAACGTTGCGAGGCTGAAGGGAGACAACAGAAAACTTCAGAGACAGAGCAGATCACTAAATCCCTGGTGCAGCTGAGAACTTACTGCCTATGCTATTATTTTATATGTACCCAAGGGATACTCAGTTCTTACTGCCTTCATGTGCTCTAGCAGCCAGCTAAACATCTTATTTGACAGAGAGGGCAAGGTGGTTATAGTGACAGGTTAGAATACTAATAGTCTAGACAAAGAGGTAAGAAAATTATCCAAGATCATCTTTTGCTTTTAAGACTCCAGGTCAAGGGAGAAGCTAATAAAGAAGTGCAAGTGCAAAACTGAGTCATGAATAACATGAGATATGCAAAGCTTGAGGGCAGACTGGTCAGAAGAAGAATAGCGATCCCCTACTCTGACACATGGCTGACAACCATATCTGCTTGCTGACACTGCTTGTCAACATCCTCTGTACAACTTAAGAACCTCTGATTTTCAGACTTCTTGCTTTTTTCCAGATTCTTCCCAGTATATCCTAAACCATGTATCTTTATTTTCCCTTTCTCTTATACTGTGAACTATACTGTTCTGTGCATATTCAGGAAGTGAAGTCTTTATGTGGGGGACTTGGGAAGAAGTCAGTCCTCCTGTGACTATTTCTGCAAGCTGAAGTTCCAACTCTTTCCACTTCTGTCTCCACAAGAACATGAGATCATGTAAGTTCACTTACAGATGTCATTGTTCTGAAAAAAATGCTTTTAAATAATGACATCCATTAAATCCTTTCAGCTTATCTAGAAGTACCAGAGTTAACAGCAGTGCTTTTTAAAACTGATGTAGCAAAACCAGGTTCAGACCCAGACATCTTCCATCATAAGGCTAAGCTTAGGCAAAGAACTAAACATACTCAATAATTAAGATCTTACTGTTGCTGAAATTTGAGTGCATCAATAACAACTCTGATTGGGTAACTTGTCCCAGTTAGGTCTGTTGATCTATGTTTATTCTTTCAGTTGTGCCTATGCTTTCAGAAGTAAACCTAAAACTCTATACTTTCATGCTAGGGCACCTTTCTGTTAGTTTAAAAATGTACAATTCAGTTCCTTCCTTCTGGGTATAGGGAATTTGCTCTGAGTTTTCATACTCTCAGAATGAACAGAAAAAGTTCATCAATATGGTGCCATTAACACACATCTGAATGCAGCTCTTAAGTTATAGTGACCCCAAGCAAAGAAGTCTATCTTACAACACCTTTGCATTAATCATGTACCCTCATTCCTCCCAAAACATACATTTAGGATTCCCACCAACGAATGACTGCAAAACGTTTTTCAGAATTCCAGGGAATCCACTGATGTGAGCTCCTGAAAAGCTGAATGGTGGCCACTGGAATACACCTGTTGGAATTGGCCACCACCGCAAACATCTTCTATGTAGCCCAGAGCAAGAGGACACTCCTCTTTTCTGAGTGGAAGCTCGTGTGTTTGGATGAGCCATAAAATAAGAGCTATTGTGAACACTTCTAATATGTCACCTGCAATGTATCCAGAACAAATATTGTTCAATGTCTGCAGTCCATGGGAGTTTGTCTTATATGTTCTTTCATTACTCAGTCTTCAATTACCAACTGTGTATGTCCTGACCCAAGTATCACGTCCTGGTTCCAGTATGGCTGGCAATGTCTGAAAAAACTTTTTAGATCAATACTTCCTATTTCTGTCAGACAGGCTATCTTTGCAGGCTTTAATTAGAGCTCTTCTGAAACCGACTCCAGGCAGTTTGCAAAGGAACTTCCCTCCTCTTTCAGAAGCAAAACAAAAGCCAGACGTATTTTAACTGTGCATCTGTCCCAGAGCCAACATTAAAGAGTTCACCAAACCAGTCCTGCATCTGAACCTAAACGGTTCTCTCTACAGTCCTCTCTCATATGGTATCTCAGTGAAGGGAAAGTATGCCAACTCAGCAAGACTTTGCAATTGTTTTGACTTTTAGAGCTTTGAACAAAATAGGCAGATGCTAACTATGTTAACAGCATCTTCTTATAAATGCTTCACCTCTTTTAACCATATTTGACTGCTTTGCCAGTCACAAGGCAATTAGTCATGCCTTGTGACTGTGTCACTAATCACTGCAACCAAACATTTCCATGGCTGTGAAGATAAATTTCATCCAAACAGCTCCTGTATGAGCACTTATTACAGCACATGCTGTATACCCAACTCCCTTCTTCTGAATTCATTAACATTCATTTTCCAGATGATTTCTTTAAACATTTAATTTCTTCCAATTAATAAATTTTGTCCCACCATTGGCCAGCAGTGGAAAGGAGCCTGGATAAAGCATCCTTGCTGTCCAGGCCTGTCTACATCTGACACAGAATTGAAATTGTAACATTTGGGAGCTTCAGACTATGGAATCAGCAAGAATCCAACTGAATTTGGTCCCCTCATTACAGGAAGGATGTTGAGATACTGGAACGGGTTCAGAGAAGGGCAACAAAGCTGGTGAAGGGACTGGAGAGTTTCTCCTATGAGGATAGGCTGAGGGAGCTGGGATTGTTTAGTCTGGTGAAGAGGAGGCTCAGGGGGGACCTTACTGCTCTCTACAACTACCTGAAGGGAGGTTGTAGGGAGGTGGGGGTCGACCTCTTCAACCTAGTTAAAGATGACAGGACGAGGGGAAATAGCTTCAAGTTGCGCCAAGGGAAATTTAGGTTAGATATCAGGAAGAATTTCTTTACAGAGAAGGTGGTTAGGCATTGGAATGGGCTGCCCAGGGAAGTGGTGGAGTCCCCATCCCTGGAGGTGTTTAAGAATCGCATAGACGTGGTGCTGGGGGACATGGTTTAGGGACCTTGGCAGTGTAGGGTTAATGGCTGGACTTGATGATCTTGAAGGTCTCTTCCAGCCAAATCAATCTATGAATCTATGAATCCCCCAAATGATAAGAAGGTAATAAGCTAGCAAGCTGAAATAAAATTTAAAACCATACACAAATTCCTTTTTAATTTTTGCACATCAGTATTACTATCAAAAATGTTACTTGGGGTAAAATATGTATCTTCGTGCATTCAGGCTGTGTCTAGAATAAAGCTAAAGTAATTTATTACACTGAGCTTTCAGGTAGATGACAGAGATATGAAGTATATTGCATTGTGTTATAAGTTTGGATTAAAATGAGTTTTCACTTGGGAGTGCATTAGATCACTACCCACAGAACAAAAATTACACTCTGTGTTGCTTTCACTGTATTAGCAACTACCTCCCAAAGACAGGATAACAAAATCCTGTATTAATTGGATGCATTTATCCAAATCATGCTCTTTTGCCCCCATCATCTTTTCATCATTCTCCAGTTCAAACCCTCACAAGCATTTGTATTTTAAGTGCCAACAGTGTCTCTATTATTCACATGAAGTCTGCCTTTCCTGTATATGCTTCCTTCATTACAGGAGTGCTGGTGTTTCCTCATTAATCTGAATCCCTGCTCCTTACAGCACATTCATACATAGAGATTAAAGTTTTTCCTCTTGCCTCACTGGTCCCTAGATTGGCATTTTGAATGTCCTAGTTTCCATCTTCCTTCCTAAAAACTTGTATTTGGATACCAGTACTTCCTTCCTGACATTTCTTATGCCTGTGGTACTCTCATTGAAAATAACTGCTGTTTCCTTCCCAACCTTCTGGAAGCCTGTGCAAACACCTCATGAGATCCACCACCTTTGCGCCTGGTAGGACTGTTATCATCTAGGATCATTAAGCCACCTCTCTGGGAAACAGGAAAAGGATTTCCAGCAGTAAGAAAATTGAAAGTGTAGATCAAAGAGAAGGTGGTAAAGAGAGAGAGGAAATGCCACAGATCATGGGAAGCACTTGGAGATATATCTTGGATTGACATGATTTGTTGGAAAAGTTGTGATAAGAAGGAAAAGTGAAAGGAAGCCTTAACTGAAGTACAAGGAAGGATCTTTGTGACTTGTAGGAATCTCCAGCATGTGTCAGTTAGGCTCATGGTGGAGACATTGTGGGGACAATTTCCACACCCTCTATATGCATTTTGACTTTCTAATTTAAACAGCAGCACTTTGCAGAATCATTATTAACAGCAGCATATTTTATCCCAATGGGGAGTCAGAAATGAATAGAAGAAGATTAAGCCAAACATGTAAGATGAGAGAACTCCCCTTCTCTTGCCTCTGAAACCACAGAAGTGACAAAATCACAGTCAGTGGCACCACCCAAATGTCTGCCAGACCTTCAGGCAGAATCCCAAATGTTATAGGCCACTGCAACACATACACGTAGCTCCCACAATCCTGCTGAAAAACAAACATATCATGAGGGAAAAAAAAAAAGAAAAAAGAAAACCAGGTATAATTTGGACTTCCATATATAACAAAAGCACAAAACAGAATGAAAAAACCCAGAAGCATGGTGATGGCTCACTCACAACTCATAGCAGAGATGGTTACGAGCAGCGGATGGGAAGCCAACGCATCAAACACAGCCTCAAAAGAAGAGCCCAAAAGAACTGTAAAACAGAGAGAAACCCAAAGAAAAACATGATAAAAAAACCCAAACAAAAACAACAAAAAAAACCCAAACCAAAATGATAACAAAAGCCCAAAACAACAAAACACACAGACACAAAAAAACCCAACAAAACCACAAAACAATTTAATATAATATCTCTCTAGAAACTTGCGTCTCTTGTTTAGCTGTTGCCATCTCCCAGCATCCTTCCCGGGGCTGTCAGCCCATACCGTACTTAGTTTCATGTAGATACAAAGCAGCGAATGAGCTCCTGCAGTTTGTGAGTGCTCTGTAAAGTGGTGAGAGTGGTCCCTCTAGAGACTAACTTCTGCCTAACCAGGTATCACATTAACAGTATAACCAAGTTGAGAGCAGAGCTGCATACAGCCTAACCACAAGTATGGTTCTACCTTGATTTTTCTATCTAAAATTATCAGATACCTACACCTCCCTTCTTCATCCAGTCAAAATGATCTTACAACCAGCAAAAGGATTTGCTCTTTCTCACTTCTTACCCCTTTCAAGTAAAGTAAGTTCTACCATTAGCCACATACAAAAGATGTGCCTTTTGCATTTGAATTGTCATGGGTTCCCGCCCAGGACATTTGGCTTTTTCTGCAACCACCACCTTGCTTTGTCACCAGAAATCTCCATATGATCACTGGTTGCCAACTTTACAGCTGCCTATTTCAGGCCTCTTCCCCTTCCCTGATGGTTGCTGCAGCAGTCTACTGAGAAACAGCTGGGTCTCTGCTGTCTCTGGTGGGATGCAGCACAGGGGTTTAAAGAGAGCAGAATGAAAGGCAGCTCTGCGTTTAGGCCACATGAGCCATCACTGCATCTTAAGATGTGAATTGTACAATATGAAAACATGAGAGCAACTCTGATTAGAGGCAAGAGCTCATAATTTAACATATTACATAGCCTTAAGATATTGATATTTATAAATCAATTCAGTTAACTAAGGAAAGATATTAGCTGAAAGATCATTTCAACAAATATCAACCCAATGGAGTTTCTTATTTGACACTGAAAACACTGTATTTGACACTGAAAACACTGTTCCATTTCCCTACAAACATTCAAGTTCTGAGAAGTAGTTGATTCTGCACAAAATTTAGTTTTGAGAAAGTTACTTCATCATCTTCTACTGTTCTTTCCAAAGCAGAGGACAAAAAGATGATGAATTAAAATGCCATCTTTCCCTCCTTACTTTAGGATAATTCAATATTTCCAGTGAATTTTAACATCAGAAATGAGCAAGGTAATAATTCTGTCTTCTGCATAGCACGCACCAACTGTCTTCATCATGCAATTCCTGCTCCAGAACTTGTGCTGGAGATGAGGGGCCTTTCTCACATTAGAAACAGGGCTAAGAATGAACATTTTAAAATCAAAAGCTTATTCCAGATGTAATCGTATTATTCAATTATAACGGATTAAAAAAAACCAACTAATTTTTGCCTCATAGTTCTTCTTGTTTCTTAGAGGCAAGGTCCCACAAGGGAAGTAGCACATATTATCCCCATGGAAGATAAACAGCTAGTTATAACAAAATACAAGAGTATTTGCTAATAGATTTTCAAATCCACCAGCTAATCTGCTTTCCATACATTTCATTTCAACTGCAGGCCTTCTGTAGTTTCAAACCAAAATGTGAACTCTTCTCAAGACCAAATTTGCTCCTCCAGCAATGAAAGTAACAACACAAACCTTCATGTAATTTTCATTATTATCTGTTTTATAATTAACTCAGTCCAGTGGAAATGGCATTTCTATAATATTTTTATGGCAAATATTTTTAAAGACATATGTCCATTTTCTTTTTCCCTCTCTCCACCTCTATGTGAACCAATGTGGCAGTGCTGTGCTTTTAGCCTTTTCTCCAATTACCTTTGGAGATATGAGGTTTGAGACAAAAATTATATCCCTTCCTAAGCTAATATAGTACTCCAAGTACTGCAGCTCCACAAATCTGTATATTCTACTGCAAAATGTTCATCTCCTGCATAACATTACAGCTTTACATACATTTAAAGCACAAAGTTCTGAAAAGTCCAAAGCTATTGGACTTCTGTGTCTGAATATTTGGGGTCTTACAATGTAGGATTTAATAGCCTTTGTGTAATTTTATAGCTCATTTTTCAATGGGGAGAAAAACTACTTAGCAGAGAATAATATCATACTCTCCTTTTCCAATATCTTGTTCACTGCAGCAAAGTTTAATTTTAATACTCTCACAGACATTTGGAAAATAAATTCTCAATGATTTCACACATTTCTACAGCCTTTATCTTGCTTATCTAGAGAGGCACTGCCCTGCCTACGACATCATCTTTCTGCCCCTCGACATACAGAGCCTCCTTCACACATGTCCAGTATCTTCAGCAAGGCACTCCAAGGAGATGGAGATGTAATCAATGGGCTGCAGCTGACTAAGCTAAAACAAAAAACTTGCTGAGCTTAACAACCTAGTGTCTGATCCCGTGAGAAGAGAGAGGCTCCAGGAAAAACACAGCCTCTCCCCTGTTTCCACATGAATAATTAATACCAAGCTGCTACACACTGCATCACTGTCAGTTAATGTTGAGTAGCCACAGAGAATGTGTTTCTGAAGGCAAGGTGTCACAGGCAGAAGAAAAAGACATTACTTTCTGTATTGCACACACCAACAAAGATCAGTGATGATCAAGGAGTTAGTTACTGTCCAGGACCTGAACTATATTACTATGAAAGACCTTCATGACTCAGAACACCTCCACTATACAATATGATGTTTTTCATCATATTATCTGTATAACAATATTTATGTCTATTTTGTCCTCCAAGTTCAAATTTTCTTCTCAGCCTTAATCCTCTGTATCAAACCTGTATCTGCTAGTGCAAGGCAGGAAGGGCAGTCCTCCTCCGACACCAGCTAAAGAAGAGAGCTTAACCCCCATGATCCCTCAGCTTTGTACTGAATACATGAAATAGAATCCCCTGTTGTTCTGTTTAGGGTCATCTTTCCTTGCTGCTCCTCCTCACCAGCTGTGACCACTCGCTTAGTGCATCCCCAACGTGGCACACAAGATTTAGCAGCAACCTTGGTCTGCACAGGAACAAGTATATGCACAGCATACCTATCCTTGGTAGTAACTATAAACATCAAGCCATGATTTAGCAGACACTGTCTTCAGAAACATGCTGTTATTTTCAGAAAGTACAGTTACTTAGAAGGGACTGAGCTGAAAAAAATAAAAGTCACTGAACAAAATTAGTTCTGTCCTAACTTAAACCAGGACAGAAGGTCTTGGGGTTCACCTCAAAATGGACTTTTTCATAGAGGCGGGTGTGTATGTGTTAAATTAAATAAAAACAGAAATTAAAATCTAGGCTAATTTTTCAGAATAGTACCCTCTGCTTCTGAAAGCACTTGTTAACTACAGCTCANTGTCTTCTGCATAGCACGCACCAACTGTCTTCATCATGCAATTCCTGCTCCAGAACTTGTGCTGGAGATGAGGGGCCTTTCTCACATTAGAAACAGGGCTAAGAATGAACATTTTAAAATCAAAAGCTTATTCCAGATGTAATCGTATTATTCAATTATAACGGATTAANAAGCCTGACAAGAAAGGACGGTGGCCTTAGATGAGGCAATGGGATTCCTTTAGGTATTAAGGGAAGGAAAACCAGCTTCTTACATATCCGTAGCATGGACAAAGGTGTTCTGCATAAAAAACCACTGATATACAAAAGAACACCATTTCTTTCTTTTACCTCCATTTTTAAAATGTTTCTAAGCAGATTTTATATTTACTGATTGTTCTGCTGCAGGGCTAGTTTGCCCACATGCAACAACCAAGTGAGGTCACTGCAAAAATCTCAGAACAGATGCATTAAGTAAAGCACCCTAAAGTAAGCCCTTTTCATGGNTCCAGCAATGAAAGTAACAACACAAACCTTCATGTAATTTTCATTATTATCTGTTTTATAATTAACTCAGTCCAGTGGAAATGGCATTTCTATAATATTTTTATGGCAAATATTTTTAAAGACATA
The DNA here is from genome assembly GCA_013401355.1 of Ceyx cyanopectus. Lineage (NCBI taxonomy): Eukaryota > Metazoa > Chordata > Aves > Coraciiformes > Alcedinidae > Ceyx > Ceyx cyanopectus. The sequence continues at coordinate 2,423 of VYZU01074805.1, read as the reverse complement.
TGTCCATTTTCTTTTTCCCTCTCTCCACCTCTATGTGAACCAATGTGGCAGTGCTGTGCTTTTAGCCTTTTCTCCAATTACCTTTGGAGATATGAGGTTTGAGACAAAAATTATATCCCTTCCTAAGCTAATATAGTACTCCAAGTACTGCAGCTCCACAAATCTGTATATTCTACTGCAAAATGTTCATCTCCTGCATAACATTACAGCTTTACATACATTTAAAGCACAAAGTTCTGAAAAGTCCAAAGCTATTGGACTTCTGTGTCTGAATATTTGGGGTCTTACAATGTAGGATTTAATAGCCTTTGTGTAATTTTATAGCTCATTTTTCAATGGGGAGAAAAACTACTTAGCAGAGAATAATATCATACTCTCCTTTTCCAATATCTTGTTCACTGCAGCAAAGTTTAATTTTAATACTCTCACAGACATTTGGAAAATAAATTCTCAATGATTTCACACATTTCTACAGCCTTTATCTTGCTTATCTAGAGAGGCACTGCCCTGCCTACGACATCATCTTTCTGCCCCTCGACATACAGAGCCTCCTTCACACATGTCCAGTATCTTCAGCAAGGCACTCCAAGGAGATGGAGATGTAATCAATGGGCTGCAGCTGACTAAGCTAAAACAAAAAACTTGCTGAGCTTAACAACCTAGTGTCTGATCCCGTGAGAAGAGAGAGGCTCCAGGAAAAACACAGCCTCTCCCCTGTTTCCACATGAATAATTAATACCAAGCTGCTACACACTGCATCACTGTCAGTTAATGTTGAGTAGCCACAGAGAATGTGTTTCTGAAGGCAAGGTGTCACAGGCAGAAGAAAAAGACATTACTTTCTGTATTGCACACACCAACAAAGATCAGTGATGATCAAGGAGTTAGTTACTGTCCAGGACCTGAACTATATTACTATGAAAGACCTTCATGACTCAGAACACCTCCACTATACAATATGATGTTTTTCATCATATTATCTGTATAACAATATTTATGTCTATTTTGTCCTCCAAGTTCAAATTTTCTTCTCAGCCTTAATCCTCTGTATCAAACCTGTATCTGCTAGTGCAAGGCAGGAAGGGCAGTCCTCCTCCGACACCAGCTAAAGAAGAGAGCTTAACCCCCATGATCCCTCAGCTTTGTACTGAATACATGAAATAGAATCCCCTGTTGTTCTGTTTAGGGTCATCTTTCCTTGCTGCTCCTCCTCACCAGCTGTGACCACTCGCTTAGTGCATCCCCAACGTGGCACACAAGATTTAGCAGCAACCTTGGTCTGCACAGGAACAAGTATATGCACAGCATACCTATCCTTGGTAGTAACTATAAACATCAAGCCATGATTTAGCAGACACTGTCTTCAGAAACATGCTGTTATTTTCAGAAAGTACAGTTACTTAGAAGGGACTGAGCTGAAAAAAATAAAAGTCACTGAACAAAATTAGTTCTGTCCTAACTTAAACCAGGACAGAAGGTCTTGGGGTTCACCTCAAAATGGACTTTTTCATAGAGGCGGGTGTGTATGTGTTAAATTAAATAAAAACAGAAATTAAAATCTAGGCTAATTTTTCAGAATAGTACCCTCTGCTTCTGAAAGCACTTGTTAACTACAGCTCAACTAACAGATAAGCTACCTCATCTTAAGCAGATCTTCAAGCCTTCAACAACTGAGAAACACAAAGCTAGAACTTAACACTTCAAACCTTCTTGCATGGGAACCCTCCTGCTGATGACAAAGTATATACATATCAGCATAACCATATAAATACCTATGCTTCCTTGCCACTAAAGTCATATAATAGCACAAATTCTGGGAAAATCCCAGAGCAAAGAAAGGTATTGTGGGATATAGGAGGGTGCAGAACAAAAGCCTGACAAGAAAGGACGGTGGCCTTAGATGAGGCAATGGGATTCCTTTAGGTATTAAGGGAAGGAAAACCAGCTTCTTACATATCCGTAGCATGGACAAAGGTGTTCTGCATAAAAAACCACTGATATACAAAAGAACACCATTTCTTTCTTTTACCTCCATTTTTAAAATGTTTCTAAGCAGATTTTATATTTACTGATTGTTCTGCTGCAGGGCTAGTTTGCCCACATGCAACAACCAAGTGAGGTCACTGCAAAAATCTCAGAACAGATGCATTAAGTAAAGCACCCTAAAGTAAGCCCTTTTCATGGTAGATGGAAGAGATGGACAACACAAAGAGACTGATTAACTAGGCAAATAGATATTCAGTCCACCTAAGAGCAGTCTAAACTATTCTCTCAGGTATGCTATAAGAATTTTGAATTCCAAGTTATACCTATCTCATCAAGGGTCACTCAGTGATATATAATTTGTCTTGTATTCCTTCCCCAATGACTTACAATGTATGAGCACCTTCTTGACATCAGTTGAAATCAAGCTAGAGAGGGAG
>VYZU01074803.1:59315-75722 GCA_013401355.1 Ceyx cyanopectus | reverse complement strand
ATTTATATAATGTATTATATATATAAACAATAGAAAATATTTGTAATATTTTAAAAATGGAACCATTTTCAGTGAAAGCATTTCTATAAAATACACAGCCTTATGTTGCAAGTCAAAACAGCAATGCTAGTTTTTGAGGATTCTTTCTATTAATGTGATATATACATGTGTTGTTTAATATCCCTAAGAAATATTTACCTCGCTCCATATAGATTTCAGGTTGCTTTTGGCAGTTTATATATAGTGGCTAACTCCACACGTTTCTGAAGCTGATTAATTTGCTTCTAGTTGTTTATGACAGCCTAATATGTTTCTATAACCAGCTACAATGGCAAAACCCTTCCAAAGAGTGCCGGTTACAGATGCTATAAAGACTAAATAGTGTGTATCATTTATAATTTTATCCTTTGAGATGATGCAAAAGGAGCCTCAGCCAGTTAAGATATTAATCATGTTCGTTTAAAGCCCCTGACAATGAGACTATTTGATGAAATAGCTTTTAAGGCTGTTATCAGAGTGGTTTTGTCTCCATTAGCACCCACACACGTGTTTCATAAGCCTCCATTTCAGCTCTGCTCATTTTAGAACAGGGTAGCTTTGTTATGAAGCTGAGAAAGCAACAAATTCCAGGCAAAATGGGGGAGGTGATTCCCAAAAGCAGGTGTCCCTTGTGATAAACAAAGAGATCCATGGACAGCAGAGCCTGCTCTGGGTGATGCTTCTGTGTCTCCTGAGCAGCTGTCACCTCTTTACATGGGGCAACTGCTGCTGGGACCCTGTGTGCTCATTTTCCAACCATCTAACAGCACAGAAATGTGCTCAATCCCAGCAGGTTCTCACAGAGGATGATGAGCAGTTGCTGATCTGCTGATTTCTGTTCCTATCAGGGAGGGATTGCTGCTGATTGATTGCCAGGAGGGTGAACTAAGAGCCAGCAAATACTCCTCTACTGTCTCTTCTGCATGCCTGCATCCTTCCCAGGGTTTCCAGTGGGAAGAAAAGGTAGGATAACCCCTCCAGAGTAACACCATCCAGCAGTGCCAGAGCTGTTGGGCAAGCACAGCAGCTTTGGGTTTTATTCAGTTCATGGTTCAGGTGTTCCCTGAAACCCCGCATTGACTCCAGCAGGATGTTTTTCTACACAGCAGGATGAGATCCCAGGGCCATGCACCATTCCAGCACCAGCACAGCACTGAGGAGCAGTCAAGCCTCTAGAGCACTGGCCAGCACAAAGCCTGTCCCCAGGCAGAGCAGGAGTGTTGCAGGTTGCTGCTGTTTCTGCTGCTTTTGGTGCTGCTGTCAGCCCAATCCTTTGAGGGTGGCACGAGAGGGATCCTTGGGGAAGCTTCAGAAGCATAGAATGGCAGGGTGGGAATCAGGTGTAGGGCAAATAGATGAACACCCCCATCCTCCTTGTGAAAACTCTCCCCGTGATGCTTTCACAACCTCAGACAGTCGGACGTGGTGATCTTAGAGGTCTTTCCAACAGTGGCCATTCTGTGATGCTGTGGAAATGGGCATTTCTGGGCCACTGCCTGGTCAAAGGAGGGATGGAGGGAGGCCAGCACTGAAGGGAACACCACGGTGCTTGGCAGCTGCCTGTGAGCAGAGGAAGCCCATGGCACAGTGGCCTCTGCTCTGCCCTCTTGTACCTAATGCTGTGGATTGTTCATTTCCTCCTGTTTGCTTTCGAGTAACAGAGAGATGCACCACATGCCACTGCCAACTTGCTGCCAAGTTCTGTTAGCGTGGATTCTGTGTGTTGAAATGTAATAGGGGACACCACCTGCTTGCTAAAGCTCTCTCAGCTCCCCAGACAGACAAAAGGCAGATTGTTTTCTGTGCTTTCACACATGGGAGGATGAGTGAGATGCAGGGTTGCACTTCAGCATCTCTTCAGCACATCATTTTACAGCAGCATGTGCTCGAGTCGTTTGCTGAATCAGGACCTTCAGACAGGGCCAAAACCTTTCAGGAAAAAGATCCTAGTGCCAACTATTAGATGGGGGCTGACCAAGTCCAAATTTGTCTTAATTTATGGCAAGGTATTTTATTTATTAATGCATTCTTTCAAGTCATATATATAGAACTCTTCCACAAGTAATCCAGGAGAGCAAGAAAATATTTTTCAAAGCTCCCAAAATGCAAGGGGACAGGAAAAGGAAGCTATTTATTTATTTTTTTGCCATTAAATGGCAACAACAAACAGAAGGGTGTCACTTCTCTGGAAGGTGACATTGGCTCTGCTGCTTCTCTGAGGCTGTTCTAGGAAATGGGATGGAGTTCCTCTGGTTCCCTTTGAAGAGGGCAATGTCACTGAATTTCTTACCATTCATTTGCAGAGACCAAAGACAAATATTTTCCTGAACTTTGACTACCTGAATCAGGGAAAAAAAAAAAAAAAAGCCAGAAGTTTATAAACAGCCACTGATGTTATTGATGACATAGTTGGCTGAATTCACAAAGGCTTATCAGTATTCAGGGGCTTCTGAAGTAGGGTTTGTAAATGTCTAATATGTTTGTAAGTGAGCAATTTCCTGTAAATCAATGTACCTTACTTCAGACTTCAGCTTAATAACAAACCTACCCTCCAAAACAAATGACACAAGCATTGCTTTATCTCTCNTAGTGTGTATCATTTATAATTTTATCCTTTGAGATGATGCAAAAGGAGCCTCAGCCAGTTAAGATATTAATCATGTTCGTTTAAAGCCCCTGACAATGAGACTATTTGATGAAATAGCTTTTAAGGCTGTTATCAGAGTGGTTTTGTCTCCATTAGCACCCACACACGTGTTTCATAAGCCTCCATTTCAGCTCTGCTCATTTTAGAACAGGGTAGCTTTGTTATGAAGCTGAGAAAGCAACAAATTCCAGGCAAAATGGGGGAGGTGATTCCCAAAAGCAGGTGTCCCTTGTGATAAACAAAGAGATCCATGGACAGCAGAGCCTGCTCTGGGTGATGCTTCTGTGTCTCCTGAGCAGCTGTCACCTCTTTACATGGGGCAACTGCTGCTGGGACCCTGTGTGCTCATTTTCCAACCATCTAACAGCACAGAAATGTGCTCAATCCCAGCAGGTTCTCACAGAGGATGATGAGCAGTTGCTGATCTGCTGATTTCTGTTCCTATCAGGGAGGGATTGCTGCTGATTGATTGCCAGGAGGGTGAACTAAGAGCCAGCAAATACTCCTCTACTGTCTCTTCTGCATGCCTGCATCCTTCCCAGGGTTTCCAGTGGGAAGAAAAGGTAGGATAACCCCTCCAGAGTAACACCATCCAGCAGTGCCAGAGCTGTTGGGCAAGCACAGCAGCTTTGGGTTTTATTCAGTTCATGGTTCAGGTGTTCCCTGAAACCCCGCATTGACTCCAGCAGGATGTTTTTCTACACAGCAGGATGAGATCCCAGGGCCATGCACCATTCCAGCACCAGCACAGCACTGAGGAGCAGTCAAGCCTCTAGAGCACTGGCCAGCACAAAGCCTGTCCCCAGGCAGAGCAGGAGTGTTGCAGGTTGCTGCTGTTTCTGCTGCTTTTGGTGCTGCTGTCAGCCCAATCCTTTGAGGGTGGCACGAGAGGGATCCTTGGGGAAGCTTCAGAAGCATAGAATGGCAGGGTGGGAATCAGGTGTAGGGCAAATAGATGAACACCCCCATCCTCCTTGTGAAAACTCTCCCCGTGATGCTTTCACAACCTCAGACAGTCGGACGTGGTGATCTTAGAGGTCTTTCCAACAGTGGCCATTCTGTGATGCTGTGGAAATGGGTATTTCTGGGCCACTGCCTGGTCGAAGGAGGGATGGAGGGAGGCCAGCACTGAAGGGAACACCACGGTGCTTGGCAGCTGCCTGTGAGCAGAGGAAGCCCATGGCACAGTGGCCTCTGCTCTGCCCTCTTGTACCTAATGCTGTGGATTGTTCATTTCCTCCTGTTTGCTTTCGAGTAACAGAGAGATGCACCACATGCCACTGCCAACTTGCTGCCAAGTTCTGTTAGCGTGGATTCTGTGTGTTGAAATGTAATAGGGGACACCACCTGCTTGCTAAAGCTCTCTCAGCTCCCCAGACAGACAAAAGGCAGATTGTTTTCTGTGCTTTCACACATGGGAGGATGAGTGAGATGCAGGGTTGCACTTCAGCATCTCTTCAGCACATCATTTTACAGCAGCATGTGCTCGAGTCGTTTGCTGAATCAGGACCTTCAGACAGGGCCAAAACCTTTCAGGAAAAAGATCCTAGTGCCAACTATTAGATGGGGGCTGACCAAGTCCAAATTTGTCTTAATTTATGGCAAGGTATTTTATTTATTAATGCATTCTTTCAAGTCATATATATAGAACTCTTCCACAAGTAATCCAGGAGAGCAAGAAAATATTTTTCAAAGCTCCCAAAATGCAAGGGGACAGGAAAAGGAAGCTATTTATTTATTTTTTTGCCATTAAATGGCAACAACAAACAGAAGGGTGTCACTTCTCTGGAAGGTGACATTGGCTCTGCTGCTTCTCTGAGGCTGTTCTAGGAAATGGGATGGAGTTCCTCTGGTTCCCTTTGAAGAGGGCAATGTCAATTAATTTCTTACCATTCATTTGCAGAGACCAAAAAAAAATATTTTCCTGAACTTTGACTACCTGAATCAGGGAAAAAAAAAAAAAAAAGCCAGAAGTTTATAAACAGCCACTGATGTTATTGATGACATAGTTGGCTGAATTCACAAAGGCTTATCAGTATTCAGGGGCTTCTGAAGTAGGGTTTGTAAATGTCTAATATGTTTGTAAGTGAGCAATTTCCTGTAAATCAATGTACCTTACTTCAGACTTCAGCTTAATAACAAACCTACCCTCCAAAACAAATGACACAAGCATTGCTTTATCTCTCCATGGAAGCTGCCCCATAGCATTTGGCTATTTTCTCTTTTTCTATTAGCAGAAAATTTGTACTCATCGTAAGCTTCAATTATGGTAAATGAGAGCTATAAATCTGGAATACCTGAATGTATAATCAACGGACAAAGGCTGATTTCTTGGATGTTTTTATTAAGAAGATGTACCTTAATAAATTGATAGCAACAAATGCTAGAGATGACAACAGCATGGCAGAGTGAGGACTTGATTCTGTGGTTTTAAGAGTACCTATTCTGATCGTTTAAGAGACCAGAGAAGTAAAGCAGAACAAACACACTGATTCAGAGAGCAAGCAAAGAAAACAACTCCATCCAACTAACTCCATTCCTTCTTGGCCTTCAGACTACAGAAGGCAGATGGGTACAGTTTCTATATTCTGGATTTCTAGTATTAATAATATTTTTTTATGGCTGGTGCCCACCCATAGCTGATGTAAACAGACAATATCCTGAAGTGCTGGAGCCCAGCCAGTGAATCACTCCTCAGGATACTCTTGTAATTGTTCAGTTTGGGAAGTAGATCAGCCAAGCAGAAGTAATAGATGGAAGTAGATCTCACACTGCTGATGAGCCTGAGCCAAAGCTCCATCTTGCACTGTATTTCTCAGCTTCTGGCAGGGTCTAACACATAGAACCTGTCCTGCAGAGCTCCTGGGGTAGACCTGTGTTGGCATTGCCCAGCCACAAAGCTGGCAAAGGGCAGCCTGTCTGTCTCTTGAGGGATTCAGAGTGCACAGCTGAGTTGCCATAAGTGGGAGCCTACAAAGCCATGGCTCAGCAGGAGCTTTCCCTTTTATTTAGAACCTGAGGAAAGCAAACAGCCCATCCTGGCTCCCCCGTGGGCACTGGAGTCCCTCAGGAGACTGACCCTTGGGCCTCCCTCACTGTCACATGCACTGGGTGACGTAGGTGAATATGTGATGCTGTGCTCTTTGAACAGCTGCTGTTTGCCAACCTTTGCAAGAGATTGAGGCTGTTATTTCACAACCAAAAGGGGAAAAAAAACCCTAAAGTGTTTGGGAGTTGACCCTGAGTACACACATGTCTGTTGCTGAATGGGATGTCTACATTGCTAAGTCCTCAGTTATCCATCAGGAGTGTGGGGTTGGTTACACAGAAAAAGCAAAAGATAAAAAACTAAAACAAAAACCAAACCAAAACCAAAACAAACCTGGCCTGGAGACCTACATATTTTAACTTATCTTCTCAAATTCAGGAGAGCTGTCCAGAGAGAGAGAGAGAGAGTAAATAGCCTGGACCATCTCACACACCTAAGGCACTACCCAGGGACAGCAGAAGCTAAAATCAGAAACTCTTACTGAAAAATCTATCAGCACGTATGATAGAAACTCTCCCTTTGGGATGTACCTAAGCCATGTTCTTGGAGCCACCCTTACCTGTCCTCTGACCCCCACACCTTCAACTGAGCACAACACTGACAACAGGTAGTCAAGGTGGTAGGAGCACTGCAGGAGGTGATGGAATTTTAGCTCACACCATGCAGGGAATCAAAATACTCTGCTCATCCTCTGGTCTGTGCTAAGTTCAGTCTGAGATCACTTGCCAGCTCCTCACCACCAGGGTGGTGGGGGAAAGGAGCATATGGATTCCAGCTTGCTTTTGTTTGACTCATTGCTTAACACTGTCAAAATATGGCCAGCTCTAGAGGTGCTCAAAGTCAGAAAGCAGGCTGATAAATTGGATTTTATATCTTAATTTATTTTTTTTTTCCTGAGAGCAGATTAGCTGGATAAAATAATGTCATTATTTTTTTGAAGTGCCAGTCCATAGTATGTCTGTAAGCCAACTGTAAAAAACAGGATAGGATAGTTCCCAGCTTTTTGGGACTGTCTGGAAAAGAATGACATTGCTTGTGAGCTTGAAGGAGCACTACAAAGTGTGCATTGGTGTTCATGCACATGTCTCAGTGGCTGCCTGGGATGCATGTGTTAATAGATGCCATGGATACAATAAAGCAGAATATTTGCTTCCTGGTGCAGTGATATTTCTTTCTGTTTATTCCTATTACACTTATTATAACACTATTAGTACAAGGAGTGTTATAATAATGAAGGCAGCAGAGATAATATCATGTGCCTGCACAGGCTGTGGGTGTTGCACACAGCTTGATCCTATTCAAAAGCTTAGATGTACTTAAACCCTGTCCTAATACTTTATCATTTTAAGCCTCTTATGACTTTAATGCTTCAAAAATGCACCCTGGACCAATCAGCCTGACAAAGTGGAAAGAGAGGGATGGTTTAGACCTCTGATGGCACATGGGGCTTGTGCCTTGGGCACACACACAGCCAAGGGGACACAAGGTATATAAGTATATTTTATTTTACAAATAAAATAAAATGAGAGCAAAAAAAAAAAGTCACTTTTTGGGAGTGGGGCTTGTTCTGCAGGGATAGCTTTTCTAAATTCTAAAATTTGAGCATTGTGGGTTGAGGGCAAGGCATTATTCTCTACCACAGTTACTTTTCCCAAGACAAAATAAGACTTTAGTATGATTGGCATTAAAAGATGCTTTTAAAGTGTTGTTTTGCAGTGCATTTTGTTGCATAGATCCACTAAGTGTGGGAATAAAATGTCATACTTACAGGTTTACTCATCGTGAGGCTTCTCTTGTTTCAATGAAAATAATTGACCCCAGGCCTGTACATGCAGCAGCCACATACTGTACCCAGTGCTATGTACTGTACTCACAGGCTAGAGCTTCCTGTCAACCCATGTGAATTCTTTTTCAAAGCAAAAATACAGACAAATTCTCTCCAGGGTAACACTGAGGTTACAGCAGTTCATTTAGCAAAAGAGAATCAGCTTCTGGGCTTAAAAAAATTGATATATGATCTGCTTGTGGGGTGGTTCTGGTTCAAATACAAGTGTGCCAGGAGCAAACACTAGAAGAAAGTGTAAATAATATTAGAGAAGATTAGCAGCAATGATCATATTCCAGTGTATGCTGCAGCCAGCCCAGTGGGGACAAGCTCCATGGTGCTGGTGGTGCAGCCTGAGCTCCATCCCTGCTCTCCTCCTCACCTCCCCATCCCAGCCTGCTTCCAAAAAATAGCAAATTTGGGCAGTCTAGGTTTCCCTGAATTGTTTATCTGTTACATAGTCTTTCTGGTAATCAATGAACCCCAAATTTGCATGAAATAGAAGGGTTTTATGTAGTTGCTTAAGCTTGAATTGACCATTCCTTTTGTTACCTTCATGCCCTTATTTTTTTTCCATCCCTGCTTTCTAAGCCACTGGTCCAGCACTGGGACACAGTCTCCCTTCAAAACAGCTCCATAGAGCAGCACAGTGTGTGGGGGGGTTTCTCTTTATTAGATAATTGGATTTCTACTGAATTAGGAAACATGATGACCTGCAGAGAACTGGTACGGCCATCTATCATCACCTGCATCAAGTGTGTTGACACCTAATAATCTGATCCTTCTGTGTCAGTTAGGGATATGCTTGTGTCCACCTTTGAGCTTGGTTCTGGGGACCAAGAACTGTCTGTCTGTAAATTTCTTAGACTTCAGAACTGGTGCTTATTTTGCCTCTGTTTGTATGTGTGCCCTTTATTTTATTTTTTTATTTTCTTTTCTTCCCACTGACCTTATTTATGAACTCCTGCAGCCATAGGAAATGGAGGGGAAACTGTTAAATCAGGTATAGAGGGGAAAATCACCTTCATGAATGTTACCCTTTGAACAAAACAAACAAACAAGCAAAATGATGGCATCCTGTGGCCAAGCAGAGTTCACCTCCTGGGCCAAGTGCTGAGAGTCTGGACGGGACTCCCCATCTCTGGCCTAAACCCCCTGCTGTGAAGTGGGAAAGAAATCAGGGGAGGAAAAAGCATATTCTGTTCTATTTAGACCTCCTGTGTCTTTCTCATACTGTCTAAAGCATCTGCACAGCAGGGCCACCACAGCCTGAGCACTCTGGAGCTGGAGCTGTGCCTGCCAGGGCTGCACAACCTGGGTTAGACAGTGTCCCCCTGTGCAAAGCAGAGTGAGGGGGCTGTAGTAAGAAGCAGCTGGAAGGCATTGAGACCCTCATTTCCCATGCCATGACACCCCTGGACACAATCCAGCTCCCCTCTGGCACTGCAGCTCCTTTAGCATCAGGGTTCACCCCCAAAGAGTTGCCACACCAAACTGGGGCTGCAATGGGGTGAGGGTGGCAAAACCACAGCCCCTCATGCTCTCCTGCAGCCCCTTCTCACCTTGATCCTTTGCCCAGCAAGTATCTGGCTGGGTTTCTGCAAATGTCTGTTGTCTAAAAAGGACTTGACCATTCATTATTTCCATTTCTGGACATGGAGAAAGTGAGGACTGTGATGGAAGCTGTGGCCATGTGGTGCAACTGCCAGCAGCCGTGGTAACCCACTTGGACCTGAAGCAAGCACAAGGATATCTGCTCCAGCATCCTCATACCAGAAGCCATGGAAGTCCCTGCAAGGTGATAAAACAAGCTTGAAGACTTCAGGAACAACATCTCAGATGTCTAGAGACTTCCCTTCTACCACAGTCAGAAAGCACAAGGGGTCTCTGCATCTCAGGCCTTCAAAATTCAAGCAGATCATGGCCAAAGCTGCTGAGAAATAAAAACAACCTTCTCCACACTCCAACAGCCAAAGACAACATGAGGGCAATAGAAATGTATCTCAAAGATTTGGAAACAAGGACATTCTCCTAAATTGTCCTGGCAATTTTCCTGCAAGCAGTAAACTTCACTTGTCCTCCACGCTGGCAGGGTGGCTTAGACAGCTTCCCTCAGATCTTGGCTTCCATCAACTACTCAGCACGCTTCCAGGTCTTGGTAGAAAGCTGTATTTTGAAGTGGGATTAAGAAAGCAACACATCTGAGGTCAAGAAGCTAATCAGTGAAATTTTGTTTATCTAGACAGATCATTAACTGCACTGTACCACAAGATTCCTAGTTCAGCTGGCCTGGCCCATCTGTGGAGGTAACGGGGCAGTTTTGCACCTTTCAACAATGCTGTGGGTTTCTTTCCCAGCAGAAATGCTTGAACTGTGTCCAAGTGAGTGAGTGAATACTCTCTTGCTTTCCCCCTCAGCACAGGACAAGCAAGTCTGCTTGGGAGAGAGCTTGGATTTCTTTCTGCCTTGCACTCTTGTAGTCACATCAGCTCAGCTGCATCTTATCACTCCCATCTCTCTGGGTCTGTCTCTGCTGTGAAGAGAGTTCAGGACCACACAGAATCAGATGTTACATTAGATGGATGAGACAAGGACCCAAAGCTGAGGTTAACCCTGAGAACTGCAGAGTGAGAAAGCAGATACTGCATTAGCTGAGTGCCACGGCTGATGCTTCCAATACAAACTTCTTGTGTAGATTACAACTGCATCACACAACCTTCTGTATTTTATAAAAACAAAACTTTAGTGAGATAGTTTGCAAAATTCTGCTAATCGGTTTTGGCATCACTGTGTGTTTCTTCCTTTTTTTTTTTTTTCATTAGAATGTTACCCTGTCACTTATTTCACCATTTGACCTTAAAAAAGGGGATAAAAAGATTAAGTCCACTACTCCAGTGTCAAGGATCTAGGCTGTGAAAACAGAATGTTACAAGCTGCTGCCAGACAGTGAGTTATGAACAATTCACTGTGACCAATGAGGAGAGGAGACCAGATATGGCCTTCTTTAATAAAAGTCTTTGGAGTACAAATCTTTTCTATCAGCTGAGTGAAATGCCAATGCAATGAGTGTGTGCCAGAATGCTGACCAGGCTGCAGCACGTCTGATTGTCCTCAAAGGCAGCCTGGAACCAAGAAGACAGATGTGGGTTGGGAGTCTTCTGCTTTGGGACAAGCAGTGACAAAAATAACTTTGAATTTTGGCACTTGTTTGCCTGGATTTATCAGAATAAGAAGCTGAGGGTATAGCAGGGTGTTGGGAGAAGAGTAAGAAAGGAACCAAAAGGACTTTGCTGTGTGATGTGACATTTTATGGCTTAGCCATGTCAGATTCATCTCCTGTTTGTGAGTCCTCAGAGTTTCAAAGATTATGTTTTCAAGTATTCTCATTTCAGAGAAATCTTTTTTTTTCCATCCAACATGTATCTCTGTGGTTTCTGTTCGAGTACCAGCTGCCTAAAGAAAGGATAGGACAAATATTGCATGACTTGAGTGACTGATTACACTTCATTAAGAGCATCCATTGCATATCTAAAAAGCCCAAGGCAGGAGCAGCACGCAAGAAAACACATTTCTGCAACCCTTAAAAATAATCAACCGATTCCCAGAAATTAGGGGATGATTGGAAGGCTATACTGATTGAACCATTTAGTCAGAACAGATGATTAGGTTACTCTAATTAGCAAAAAATATGTGGAGAGAAGCTTGAAAACCACTTAGCTGCTGCATCGCTTCCCCCAGAGGTAGTTGTCGCTGGGTTTTATTGGCTATTAATTAACCAATACATTTTAAAAGGCTAAATAGGAAAAATCCCCTTCCAAAGAAGCACAGGGGCAAAGTGAGTGCTTTATTTCACTGTGACAGCTGGAGTAAACCTCTCTGAGTAGTTTTGCTAGCTCATTCATCTGGAGACCTCACTGCATCTTCCCTCTGCCTGCTCTGGGCACAAATGGTTTTTGTCTCAGTGCATTTAAAATCCAGGAGTTAATGTAGTTCTGCAGTGCAATGTCTTGCAGCTGGAAAATGCTGCTTCTGAGAAGGCAAAAATCTTCTGCAGGAAGTTTTGGTTTTGTCAGTGGAAGTGATTTTCTAAATGCTGGTGAAAAGCCATCGTCCCCTTTGAGACAAAATTTGATTTTCCGTTTGAAAGCCACTTTTCTATTGTGTATTAAGAACTTTTCAGATGTTCTAATTCCAAGAAAAGCACAATATTTTCATATTAAAAAAAAAAAATTATAACCAGAACGTGATTTTTCTCTTTTCAATTGTCTCTCCTAAGCAATTTTTTTTTCCATTCCTAAAAGGAATTTTTTTTTTAAACACCAACATTTGAAATAGAAAAAGTGGGTTCCCATACAACCCTTTTAATTGAAGGAATGTGTTTCAGCAAATGTCCCTACCATAAGGAGCTTTCCAGACAAAACTGTTTAAAAAGTAATTCAATTTTGCCTTCCTTTTCTGCACAAGCTTCTGCTTGTGTTCACTATTGTTTCTAAATCTCTGTTCTTCATTCATATCAGGCTCATACCAACCTCAAACCCCCCTTCCTACTAAGCCTGGGAGCAGAAATTCATAACTCTTGGATATCAAATAGCATGGATTTGGTGGAGATATTGGGTTTAAAAACTTTCCATACCCTCCCCACTCTCCCTGCCCCATAGGCTATAAATGAGGATAAATACTGCCTTTTTTGCTATTGAAATGATGCCTACTCCATGGCTCCCAGAGACCTCTTCTCAGATGGATGCTCTGATAAATATTTTATTACACCCAGGACAATTGTTCTCGATCTCTATTTAGCTTTGAAATTTGCTGCTTGTGTTTGAAAAATGTCTTTCCTGGCTGAAAGCTTCTTGACTTTTTCAAACGACACTTGTTTGTCCCATCAGAGGTAGTATCTCTACTTACAGACTTTGCCCTGGCTTTTATTGCAGCTGTGTTTTACAATAAATGTGACTCACATGGTGAGGAGGAGCATGAAACAACAGGAGAAGAGCAAAACACCATCATGATGTCAACACCCCTGTGTTGTAGGCACCAGGATAAGATCCAGTGGACCCAATTCTGGGACAAGCAGGGAGAAAAATAACTTGGAATTTTGGCAGTTTTTGGCCACTGTCTGCTGAATGGTCCTGCACTTGGTGTCAAGATCACAGAATATTAGGGGTTGGAAGGGAGCTAGGAGATCATCTAGTCCAACCCCCCTGCCAGAGCAGGGGCACCTAGATAAGACCAGGTGACTTCACATCAAGCCTTACCCTTCCAAAGGTTCACCAGAAATTGAGAACAACCCTCCCTGTGTCTTCTGCAGCTTGAAGGGAGGTGTTAAAGCAGGGCAAGAAACTTCTGATTTGAGAAACCAGTGCAGCTAGATCAGAAAACCCTTCTTTGAAGATCCAGCCAAGAAGGAAGCCAAAATGCAGTGGTCTTTCCAACGTTTTCACAAACAATCCTGTTTCCAGTTCTTCATCAGATAAGAATGTTTTGTGCACGCTGGGCCAATTGACTCTGGAGAAGGAAAGTCTGTAGCCTCAGTCAGCCCACCCCACTGGTTCCTGTGGGAGTCACTGCAAAGCCTTCTGTCCTTCCAGTCCCCTGACCAAAATATTTCTAAACATTCTGGGAGGATCTTGCAAGCCACCATGTGATTAGATTTGGGAAGCAAAGAGCCAACAGGGGATGCACATCAATTCCTTGTGTATCTTGCTGAGGTTTTTATGAAAGGGAGCTTAACCTTTCTTTTGGCTTGCAAAGCTCTAACCAATTAATTGCTGTTTATACAAGCTAATTCATTATAATTATAATAGGAAAAAATGCTCCCTATCCAAACCCTTAGAGGGCAGAAGGAATATAAAAAAAAAAAAAAAGACCATCTAGCCCTGAATATTTAATCTATTCTACTGAATTTCAGTCGAGTAATTCTTCCAGGATAACTTGTGTTTCAGCAGAAAATGTGTACTTAGGGAACCATCATGGAGTTGTGCAATCTGTTGGTCATTTACCCATGTAGATAAGACCTAAATCTTATTTTCCTCCAGTTCCTCAACTACTGTCTTGCTTCAGGAACAGTTTAAAGAAAAGTTAATTCATCCCATGTGCACAAACACTTCTGCCAAATTAAATTCAGTAGGGTATTCTGTTTGTAAATCTTCAAAACCATTTAGTGAAGTGTATTATTCAGCAAATTTCAGAGATAATGAATTAGCTTGAGAGCTACACAGAAGAGCATCATCAAAATAAGATAAATTACCAAGCAAAAATTTGGTTAAAAAAGCTGACATTAAACCTGTGGGGAAATCTTTTTCCAGTTTGAAGTTTTCTCCTTTTTCTAAGGCTCTTTCATCATTATAATGTGATTAACAGTAGATGGCTCAAGTAAAGGACTTAGTGTCCCTGAGCTTCTTTTTGGTCTTTTTGTCACAGTTGTAAGGTGTTTCTGCCATAAAATAAAAACCTCTTTGCTGCCATTAAAACAACATCCAAAACACAATAGCCTTGGTATTGTTGAGTCTTCAACAGAACATAAACACACTTACTGGCAGTGTTGCATGAAATAATCACCTTCAAGCGACCTTCAGAGTGGAAACACAACAGATTATATTCTTTATTATTATTATTTCCAGGCTGTTCCCCATAATATCTCAAGTATGAGCCAGATAAGCAAAATTGAATCCCACTGAGCTGATTTTTAATGTCTTGATTTGTGGAGTAATAAGGTGGCTGTTGGCATACATGATTCTCATTCACATACATTGATGCTAATTGCAGGAGGGTAGCCTGAGAAGCTATTTTTCCAGCACCCAATATTCACATTTATCGTGAAGAACTTCCCAGCCTGTCCTGGGTGTAATTAACAGCTTGAGGAAAACTTTGTATTTGCTGATATTAGAGTTGCAAGGTGGTGAATTGAGTGCTGCGTGGAAATCTTTAAATGATTTAGTGGTGTGCACTAAGACAAAAACCTCTCTATCAAATAATAAGTGTAGTTTGTGGACTTCAACAAAGAAATGCTGGAGTTATTAAGAGGAATAAATATCATAGTGTGGTGGGCTGTATTTTAACTCTGTGTATGGACTTGATCAGCAGCACTGGAAAACTCTATTAAGCAGCAACTCCTCGTTGGGTGGGGGGGGAAGAAGCTTCTGTTCATTGTTTGCACATTAGAGTAAATAACATTTGATGACAGGAAAAGGAACATTTGGCTTTCTCCACCCCAGGACTCTGAATTTGTCTTTTAAATTACTCACTTATGGTTATGCAGTGGATTCTTTAATGGCTTTGCTCTAGCATCCTGTTTTTGTCGGCTGCTGTATTTTCATTAGAGCATCCCTGGCCTGCCTTGGGATGCTTGGCAGGGACTGGGAAAGGATCAGTGGCTGAACTGATGCCCCAGCAGAGCTGCAGGCTGCTAAAATAACCATTCCTGATTACAGCATTGCCATGGAGTCACTGCCTGCAAGGGCCCAGCTCGTTAAAACTGGATTTCAATAATTTTGCTTCACCCACTTAAACATCCCAAATGATAACTCACTATTTTGACAGAGAAAATGCTTATGGAGGCTGAGTGAGGTCTCCAACCAGTGGAGGGTTGTTCTCCTCACCAGTTTCTCCTCTGCCTCTCACTCACTCAAAGTTTCAGGTTGAATGCACTGGTATTTTCTGATGAAAAATACATTTTGCTGCTCCAAACCCTGTCAGATTCTAACCCCCAGGTCTCCTCAGCAGGTAATACTGCCTTCTGGGGACTTGCACTGGGAGCCAGTATGGGTAGTTTCACCTGCACAGCAGCCTCATGGCCATAGGACTGCAGCTAGGGGGAAAAAAACATTAAATTGCTATTAACACTCCCATCTTCTGCTTAAATTTCACTGTAAAATCTCCCCCTCCCTTCTCCCTCATTTCCCCCAGAGGATAAGGTGGCTGGCAGCCAAACTGCTTCTTTTTTTCTTTAACCTGTGTTTTTTAGACAGGTGCCTATAGAACTTTATTTTTATTATTTTTTGGGGTTTTTTTTGAGAGTAACTCCAGAGGAAGAAGTAGCTGCCAGACCTGTTCTGGGTCATGTAGACTTTGCACTGGTTTGTGTCCCAGGAGGAGCTTTGTCCTGTGGCTGGGGCACCTCTGCACCAGCACAGAGCTGCAGTGTGACTCAGTCACCCCACCAGGAGTGTTTATGTTCTTGTTTTCCTCAACCATTTTTGTTAAAGTTAAAAAAAAGCAGCCCAGCTATAAATCTTTCTGTTGGTTTGGATGCATTTTTAAATGCTATTTTTTCCAAAGCCCAAATATAGAGCTGAATTCAACCTGTTCTCTGTACGTTCATCAGAATTGTGCTACAAATGCACCACATGCTATGCTGGAAATTTGCCTGACAAGTGGTTTTAATTTGAAGGGAAAATACCTGAAGAAGTGATATCACTTGCAAATTGATGAATGTGACTTTTTTTTTTTCCTTTTTGCAAAATGATTTGTTCTCATTTCCAACACACTCTTATTGCAGATGTTATCAGTATGAGAAAATCAAGGTGATGCTGGAGTAGGTTGTTCACACTTCAGCTGAGTAACCTCAGCTGGGGTGGTTGGGGTTTTTTTTTTTGTGTCTGTGGATGGTTTACAAATTCAGCAGTATCCCAAAATATTATTTAGACTAGATTCTGCCACTTTGTCTCCCATTATATACTGCATTTTGCAGCTCCACATCCCATACCCTGGCTAGGCAAGACTGTTAAAATAATTTATATACCTCAGTTCTGTTGGTGATCTGGACCCATGTTCTTCCTGAACCCAAAAGTGCCCTAACAAGAATCCTTTATTATATACATCATATTTGGCCAAGCACTCCAAAAGAAT
>VYZU01074803.1:6906-59171 GCA_013401355.1 Ceyx cyanopectus | reverse complement strand
TATTATAGTCATAGAGCTATTATTTTACAAATGTATACAGTAATTTTTAGCAGGAACCCCATCATATTTGGCCAAGCACTCTAAAAGGACTCTCAGCACAAGAATACAAATTTCTCACAGTAAAACTCACTTCAGTAGCTGCTGAAAAAGCTGTTCTCACCCAGGAAAGAGCTTCTTACATTTTTTTTTCTATTACTGCACTGCAATGAGTTAATAGCGACTGCAACTTGCTAAAAGGGCTGAGATGAACCAGCAGATATATGTGGGGAGGTTTATACTAGCACCTACTCCTACAGGCTATGAGTCAGGCCAGTGCTGTTGCTCTTTCTCTTTTAAAGGCATTAAAATTCTTTGCAAGATTTTGAGCTACTCTGAAATTTCAGGTACCAACTAATCAGATAAAATGTCTGCAGGCTGATAAAAATGCAAAGCAATCTTTAGCAAAACAACACAAGTGCAGAAGAAATATGATAAAAAGAAAAAAAAAAAAAGAAAAAAAGACAAGAAAAAGGGGGGTCTGTTTGAAGTCACAATACAAGAGTAAAACCAAAGGTCTAAACCTTGAATGCCTGAGGTATTATACAAATATATAGTTTTAAAGGTGATTTGCTAACTTGTCTCATTCAAGGATTTACTTACAATCTGTAATGACCAGCCTCTTAATGTGTGATCTGACTCGTGGGATTTATTTTACATCAATTCAGTGGGTACAGCTCTCCTTTAAAGCAAACAATAATAATAATAATTTCGATATAAATAATAAATTATAATATTATTATATTTATAATACTATATTTATTATAATAAAAGACACCTGATCCAAACATTGGAACATGGAGTAGATGGGACACATCACCTCACCCCACTGATGTGAAGATAGAAGTGACTGCTTAAAGGAAGCAGGAAGGTGAGAGCAAAGACTTGTGTCTGTGCCACCTACTCACCATGGTTAACTCTTCTGACTCCTCTGACTTGTGAATTTGAGAAGTAAGAAAGTCAGTCTCCACTTTCAAGCTTGTGCATCTTTTTTTTCCCAACCCAATCCAACAAATCTATGTTTTAAGCAATTCTTTTCCATCAGGTTTCTTTTTTTTCAGATAATTATTATAAGCACTTTTTATTTAGCTGCTTTTCCTTTATTGTGTACAGTTGGAAGTAATTTTCTACTGTTCTTCAAACAGTAGAAATAGGTCTGCTATAGATCCTCACCACAAGCTCCTGCGAGAGGACCAGCAGTAAGACAAGAGACCTTTGATGTAAGAAGAGCCAGGAAGAATATTTTTTTTCCATCACACTGTCTATCTGCACTCAGCCCATTCTAGTTTTGAAGCCTTTGTGCCTTTCTTCCTTCACACATAAAACTTCAAGTAATACTTTGAAAAGTCTACATGTCAGACAAAATTCAGCACCTCTCTGGGTAAATACATCCCACTGTGCCCCGTAGCTTTCATTGTGAATCAGAAGGGATGACTAATGCCATAACTGCTTATTAAAAAGAAAATTAATCATTGCTTTGTGATCTAAAGTCTTCGGATTTTTTTAACACTTTTGAACCAAGGAAATTAGCTTTGCTGAGCTACAGCAGAGGCATTTGGGTTGGGTTTTTTTTTTCCTGGATGTAAAAGAGAATTTTGTTCTCAACAGCTATTGCTGATTTTGCTTGACAGATGAGCTTATCAAGTGTCACTGACATTTTTGCAGTACTGTGCTAAAATATGCTTCATTTGCTACTCATCTGAGAACTTCAGATACATGTCATTCAGATGGCACTGAAGGATTGATCCAACAAATCATGTGGGCTGGAAAATGCCTCAGTTTCCTAGAGACCCCCTTGGTTTCACTCTCAGTGCCTACACCTAGCAGATAACCTGGTGAATTAAGCTCTTACCCAAGCTGTGGGAAGTGATGATTTGATCCTTTTCAAGATGGTCCAGGATGTCTTTCACCACCTGAGATGGAAAGCAGTTGTGCATTGTGTAAGGAAGTTCAAGGGCATGCTTAGGCATTTGGTGTGTTTCTGGGCAAGAACACAAACAATACATATAATAAATAATAATAATAATAATAATAATTCTGAAATTACTTAAATAAATACAGAATTGGCAAAAAAATTACCATGTACAGAAGGATTTTTTTTTTATTAAAATGCCCATAAAATTATTTGTATTATTCTTCAATTTTCTAAAAAAAACCTTTTCTGCTTTTGAAAAGAACCTAGCTTTTTGGGACAACTATTTCTGCTATGTCTAAGAGATAATAGCTTCATTATGGGACACCATTTAAATACACACATGTAAGAAACACTACAAGATTGTGACCATTTGCTATCGAGCATATCTATTTCCTTCTCTCTTAGCAGCAGATGCAGGCTTGAGAAGAAAACATTCAAAGGGTGGTATTTAGTTCCAGAGGTTATATTTGTAGTTTCTATTATGAGATTAAAGCACATGAGCTCCTTTGCCCTCCAGTACCGGTTTTCATGGGCTTTACAGAATCTGAGGGCTCTTAAGTTCTGGAAAAACAGTCTTAATATATCACATCTCTGNCTTCAGTAGCTGCTGAAAAAGCTGTTCTCACCCAGGAAAGAGCTTCTTACATTTTTTTTTCTATTACTGCACTGCAATGAGTTAATAGCGACTGCAACTTGCTAAAAGGGCTGAGATGAACCAGCAGATATATGTGGGGAGGTTTATACTAGCACCTACTCCTACAGGCTATGAGTCAGGCCAGTGCTGTTGCTCTTTCTCTTTTAAAGGCATTAAAATTCTTTGCAAGATTTTGAGCTACTCTGAAATTTCAGGTACCAACTAATCAGATAAAATATCTGCAGGCTGATAAAAATGCAAAGCAATCTTTAGCAAAACAACACAAGTGCAGAAGAAATATGATAAAAAGAAAAAAAAAAAAAGAAAAAAAGACAAGAAAAAGGGGGGTCTGTTTGAAGTCACAATACAAGAGTAAAACCAAAGGTCTAAACCTTGAATGCCTGAGGTATTATACAAATATATAGTTTTAAAGGTGATTTGCTAACTTGTCTCATTCAAGGATTTACTTACAATCTGTAATGACCAGCCTCTTAATGTGTGATCTGACTCGTGGGATTTATTTTACATCAATTCAGTGGGTACAGCTCTCCTTTAAAGCAAACAATAATAATAATAATTTCGATATAAATAATAAATTATAATATTATTATATTTATAATACTATATTTATTATAATAAAAGACACCTGATCCAAACATTGGAACATGGAGTAGATGGGACACATCACCTCACCCCACTGATGTGAAGATAGAAGTGACTGCTTAAAGGAAGCAGGAAGGTGAGAGCAAAGACTTGTGTCTGTGCCACCTACTCACCATGGTTAACTCTTCTGACTCCTCTGACTTGTGAATTTGAGAAGTAAGAAAGTCAGTCTCCACTTTCAAGCTTNAAAAAGAAAAAAAGACAAGAAAAAGGTGGGTCTGTTTGAAGTCACAATACAAGAGTAAAACCAAAGGTCTAAACCTTGAATGCCTGAGGTATTATACAAATATATAGTTTTAAAGGTGATTTGCTAACTTGTCTCATTCAAGGATTTACTTACAATCTGTAATGACCAGCCTCTTAATGTGTGATCTGACTCGTGGGATTTATTTTACATCAATTCAGTGGGTACAGCTCTCCTTTAAAGCAAACAATAATAATAATAATTTCGATATAAATAATAAATTATAATATTATTATATTTATAATACTATATTTATTATAATAAAAGACACCTGATCCAAACATTGGAACATGGAGTAGATGGGACACATCACCTCACCCCACTGATGTGAAGATAGAAGTGACTGCTTAAAGGAAGCAGGAAGGTGAGAGCAAAGACTTGTGTCTGTGCCACCTACTCACCATGGTTAACTCTTCTGACTCCTCTGACTTGTGAATTTGAGAAGTAAGAAAGTCAGTCTCCACTTTCAAGCTTGTGCATCTTTTTTTTCCCAACCCAATCCAACAAATCTATGTTTTAAGCAATTCTTTTCCATCAGGTTTCTTTTTTTTCAGATAATTATTATAAGCACTTTTTATTTAGCTGCTTTTCCTTTATTGTGTACAGTTGGAAGTAATTTTCTACTGTTCTTCAAACAGTAGAAATAGGTCTGCTATAGATCCTCACCACAAGCTCCTGCGAGAGGACCAGCAGTAAGACAAGAGACCTTTGATGTAAGAAGAGCCAGGAAGAATATTTTTTTTCCATCACACTGTCTATCTGCACTCAGCCCATTCTAGTTTTGAAGCCTTTGTGCCTTTCTTCCTTCACACATAAAACTTCAAGTAATACTTTGAAAAGTCTACATGTCAGACAAAATTCAGCACCTCTCTGGGTAAATACATCCCACTGTGCCCCGTAGCTTTCATTGTGAATCAGAAGGGATGACTAATGCCATAACTGCTTATTAAAAAGAAAATTAATCATTGCTTTGTGATCTAAAGTCTTCGGATTTTTTTAACACTTTTGAACCAAGGAAATTAGCTTTGCTGAGCTACAGCAGAGGCATTTGGGTTGGGTTTTTTTTTTCCTGGATGTAAAAGAGAATTTTGTTCTCAACAGCTATTGCTGATTTTGCTTGACAGATGAGCTTATCAAGTGTCACTGACATTTTTGCAGTACTGTGCTAAAATATGCTTCATTTGCTACTCATCTGAGAACTTCAGATACATGTCATTCAGATGGCACTGAAGGATTGATCCAACAAATCATGTGGGCTGGAAAATGCCTCAGTTTCCTAGAGACCCCCTTGGTTTCACTCTCAGTGCCTACACCTAGCAGATAACCTGGTGAATTAAGCTCTTACCCAAGCTGTGGGAAGTGATGATTTGATCCTTTTCAAGATGGTCCAGGATGTCTTTCACCACCTGAGATGGAAAGCAGTTGTGCATTGTGTAAGGAAGTTCAAGGGCATGCTTAGGCATTTGGTGTGTTTCTGGGCAAGAACACAAACAATACATATAATAAATAATAATAATAATAATAATAATTCTGAAATTACTTAAATAAATACAGAATTGGCAAAAAAATTACCATGTACAGAAGGATTTTTTTTTTATTAAAATGCCCATAAAATTATTTGTATTATTCTTCAATTTTCTAAAAAAAACCTTTTCTGCTTTTGAAAAGAACCTAGCTTTTTGGGACAACTATTTCTGCTATGTCTAAGAGATAATAGCTTCATTATGGGACACCATTTAAATACACACATGTAAGAAACACTACAAGATTGTGACCATTTGCTATCGAGCATATCTATTTCCTTCTCTCTTAGCAGCAGATGCAGGCTTGAGAAGAAAACATTCAAAGGGTGGTATTTAGTTCCAGAGGTTATATTTGTAGTTTCTATTATGAGATTAAAGCACATGAGCTCCTTTGCCCTCCAGTACCGGTTTTCATGGGCTTTACAGAATCTGAGGGCTCTTAAGTTCTGGAAAAACAGTCTTAATATATCACATCTCTGCCAGTAAACGTATCCTTTCATTGAAAAGTTTTGCTTGTTAAGTTCCTGTACTTTCCAGAGATTGATTAGATCTACCTTACACTTAGGGCTATGCAATTAATTGATTTTGCAGTTCAGTGGCATAACACAGCTAAAGCCAAAAGCAATATTTTGGAGATTTTCTTGCCAAAGAAAACCCCACAACCCTGACATATTCAATTTTCTTGGGTTTTTTTTAATAAGGAGGTCACATGAGGCAGCCTGTTTCCACTCCTGGACTGTTGCACATCTGTCTGGAAAGTTTTGGGGAATGGTTTAAGACAATATTTTCTGGGAGAACTTCTGTTCTGGCATGGTGTTGGTGTTAATGGTGGGGAGCAGGCTGGATGGTCTTGATGACTTCTCCAAGTTCTGCTACAGTGCTTCTCTTCAGCTCTACTTCAAAACTCCTCACTCTTGCTTCTGTTTTCCAACACATCCAGCTCTGATGCTGGCAAAAGACACTGTGGAGTATCTGCAGCTTTCCCAAAGACCTAATAAGTAGACAGAAGAAGCAGGGCAGGTGAGCAGCTCCTCTGCAAGTCTACAACCAGTTTTCTCCTGTGCTAAAGTCACAGCAATCTGTTCACAGTAGCCAAAATTTTTGTGGCACGTGGTGAATTTAGCAGTGCTTTTCTATTTAGAAATATTTAGAAATTATTATTTAGAAATATTTAGAAATTATTTAGAAATATTTAGAAATTATTTAGAAATATTTAGAAATGTTTTGAGTTATAGCTGAAGAAGGTAAAACCAGTGGATCCACCATGAAAACATCTCTGTAATGCCCTCAGAAAGAGCTGGAATTTTGTCCATGACCCCAAATTTGAGGCTTTATTTATTAAAGGCATTATGCACACACCTTGTAATGGATCTTCAGATCACTAGTGCTGGGGACTGAGGGCAGAGAAAATGAAATAAATCCTCAAACAGTAGTTTTCAGTGAGTTATTAGCAGAGACACATAGAGGTCAAGGACCCATCAGGTTGAGGCCTACATGTCGAACCACTTGATGCTACCACGTTGTATTTTTTTTTCTTCTATTTCAGACATGACTATATGGTTTATAAACAACTTTGCAGACATGAGCAGCGTGACTTTGATCAGAAATTTTACTGAAAGAGAGAAAAAGTCTTAAAGCTGCTTCCAAGTTCCTCTGATAAGTGATTCAGAAACGGTCGGACTCAACAAAATTAGTCATTTATTAAAAGGCGTAGGAATAATTTCTTAACCTATTAATGAATGCACTCTACTGGAAAGAGTGACTAACTTCCCATAAAAAGAGATCAAAATTGTGGGTGCACACAGTCTCTTTGTTATCTTTCTGCTGTAACTCAGGCTTGTTTCTGCTCTGTGCATGGGCGCATCCAGGAACCAATTTTTGGGGTGCTTGAGGACACTTGGTGAGGGCTGAGGGACTCACCCCTTGAAGAGAAACCTACCCTTGCTTGGAAAGTTATCACTCTATATTTATTTGGAAGCTTGGGGAAAGCAACAGCAGCCTCTGACATCTGCTTCACCAAGCCTAGGCCTGTTCCCAGTCATGTTATTAATCTCAGCCTCTTTTTAACTCTTGTGGGGTATTTTTTTGACACAGCCTTTATAATTTATATTTAGGACTTTTTCTTGTAATGAGTCACAGCTGTGACTGTCATTTTACTACAGTGAAATGTGTTGACAGGACCAAGAATAGCAGCTGTCTGTCAGACTTGCATCTAATGTGTTAATGGAGATACCAAACACGGGAAAAAAAACCCCAAAAAAAACAACAAAAAAACCCACCCAAAAGGCATAGAAACAGAATGTGCCTCTACAGTGAAAGTCATCCTTAAAACAGTATGCTTATTTTTTTCTTCCCTAATAAAGACATTAGAGATTTTTTAAAAATGAAGCTCAATGAAGCTTAACCTGCCTTGATCAATAGAAAATCATGGAATTTACTGGATAATCCCTCTGCTTCCTGAACCCAAAATAACCCAGAGTAAGTCGTTAGGTTGGGAGAAGTTAGAAGCAAAGAGAGTCTGCATTAACCTGTCCGAGTCACTAGTGTTGGGGCACAGGGTAACAGGAGGGCCTGGAGGAGTGATGAGGCTAAAAAAAAAAGTAGCAGAAATTAAATTAATTACTGCCCTTTTCAGGAGCCCATTTGAGCTTACAGGATGGATCTAGTTTCTAGGTTCTGAGAGTATAAAATCAGGAAGAGACCTGAGACCTTTCGTGAAATAGCCTATAATGATGCATTCTGTTACCCTGACTAGGGTCCAATAATTAGGTCTGTCTGAAAGCTGATATTTCAGAATGACACCCAGAGATATCAGTGCCATTGCTTCTTTCTACAGCTTGTTCCACTGAGGAACCCTATTTTCCTTCTGAAATCTTGGCCTTTCTGATCTGAAGGTCTCTGATTTCTGCATCTCTACATTGGCTTGAGTTCTCCACTAGATTAAAAGCCTTTTTCCTATGTTTTGCCTTCCCAAGAGACAACAGCACCTATTATGGTAATTCTGCAATAACCAGGTCACAGCTAAGCCTTGGTGTGGATAAGCAGACCTAGCTCTTCAAGGCTTTCCCTGTAAGGCATTTTCTCCAGACCTCAAAACATTTTTACAACTCGTGTTGTGACCTTGGACACAAATACTGTGCTTCAGGGAACCTCTGGAGAGCAAGGGCTGAACCCATGGCAGCACAGCTCTGCCTCAGATATTCCTGTAAGAAATAAAAAAGCTGAGATGAAAAAGGTATGTATTTCCCAGGAATGGAAAGAGGTTCCTTCAGGGATTTGTTTCAAAGCAATGCCTTGTACACAAGATGCCCCCTCCTAATCTGAAGTACCTGAAATACTAAAACTATCTCAAATACTAAAATTTCAGCAAAGCAAAAAAACCCAAAAGTAAAAACAAAACAAAAGAAAAAAAAAATCAGATCCAATTCACTGTGCAAAGAGTTAAATCTGACAACACACCCGGATAATAACTAAAAAGTGAACTTGTGTTCACAACCAGCACTGTTAACTGTTTGTACCACGTGTCAGTAAATAACAAGCAATGTTGAGATTATGCTCTCCTATTATTAGAAACCTAATAGTCATATCTTGTTTAAAAACCTGCTTTTTAAATCTGTTGCCACCTGGAAAACTAGACTAAACAGATCAAGAGTTAAAAAGTTATCTACAAATATTCTGGGCATAAATATAATTAGGGCTGTAATTAGGATTATCATTTAGTAGGCAATGTAGACGAGCCTGAGAAGATAAACCACTATCAGTTGCTGTTGAGGGCTAAAGTGATTATTAAGCTCATAAGTCCGGGCCATGTGTTTTCCTGGCAATGTGGAAATAACATTGAATAGCTTCCAAAAACTCAAGGCAGGACTGCAGGTGGTTTCTCTTCAAAAGCTTTCCCAGAGCAGCACCATCAGCAGACAGGTAAGGTGCTCGTGCATGCCAGAGCCTGCTCACAGCTCTCCAGAGCCAGGGCAGTGCAGCACAGGGGATGAGGCAGGAAAAAGAGATGTAGAGCAGCTTGCTGAGCAGCCCTCTGCTAGTCCTTGGTGTGACCATCCCACTGCTGATTGACTCTGTTGGCAGGACACAAAGCACCCAGCACTGCTGCACAGCACCTGAAAAGGCCAGGATGAAGATTTTCTCTGCAATGAGAGTGAACTCCAAGCTAAAATTGAAAGCCTAAATACATTTCCTATCAATTCACAGCTGGAGGACACGTGGGAACCCCACTTGGAGCATCTCCCATCATCTGCTGTAAGGTGACAGTAGAGGGCAGCCAGCTCTGCAGCACCAGATGACCTTCCCCTCTGCCAGTGAGAAGGGCAACTCCCCAGCACCCTCACCTTTTCTTGGAGCTGCATTTCCCAACTTTCCCAGGATTTTACCACACTCATTAGCAGGGATCAGTTGCTGTAACTTCTTGGCACTTGGAAATCCACATGGGATTAGCAACTGGGACCCGTGTGCTCCCTGGCACCTGCAGGGGAACTGTTGGCACCTTCTCTGCAATTCAGTGTCTGGTTTAGGGGTTTTATAGGGAGTTCCTTGGAGCAGACCAGGCACTCCCATTGAGTGCAGCCAACCAGCAGCAGCCCCCTGATTCTCTGAAGCCACTGATGTTCCAAGGCTTGCTGAGCTGCCGAGTGAGAAGCTCTCCTTTTGCTTCCAGAAGCAGAAATAAATTGAGTCAGAACTTGCTTTCCTTCAGATAACAGATCTTTTTCTTCCTCTGGAAGTACTCAATGGACTTGTTTTTATCTGTGGGATGTTTACTTTCCAGGAGGCTTTACCATGTTTGCAGCTCCATGGGTTTTTTTACCTCAAGCATCTCCAGAAAATACACAAAGAGCTCAGGGCCAGTCTGTTGCTGGGAGGGTAAATCTACTTCTGAGACAGAAAGGATGGCCCTCCTCTTGATTTTTTCTTTTCTTGGTTCTGTTTTGATATTTTACTCCATGAAGAGGAAGCTACAGGGGCAGCCACAAATCTTGCTGCCTTATGTCCTTCAGCTCCACTAATTTCAGTGCTGTCAGTTGTTTTTATACACGTGCCTCTACATTTATGAGGTAAAAGCAAGATGGTAGAACATCTCTCATTACAAATTCCATCATGTATAAGAAGGCCAAGGGCTGTTCCCCTTATTCAAACTGAGGCAATTATATTTACTACTCTGAATTTATAGTAACCATCATTCCAGAAGATCCTCAGATGCCTTGCAGTGGTTTTTTTTCAGCATGAGTAAATTTTACAGCTGGGTGATGTCTTACGTTACAGAGAAATTTATGCTTAAACATCTGTTCTTAAATGTCCTTCAGCTAGCCGAGGTGGTTACAAATCCATCCACAGCACCCACTGCAAGATATAAAAAAACCTTCTACCCGGGTTTAACATACCAAAGTGTTTGTTATTTCATGAACAATCCAGCTAGCAGGAAGGAAGATACCAAGAAACTTCATGTCAGACTTCTCCATCTTTATTACTTCTCAGTGGTAGGGAAAAGCACTCCCATTTTTTCATTTTCCTTTGTACACCCTGTGAAATATGCTTAGAAGTTGGAAAAGTTCACTGTTGTGAATATAATTCACAGGTCCTAACTGGTAGAAAAGCAAAGTCACTTATTCCTGCTTGCTCTAAAACTTTTGATAAGGCTTATTGTGACAGTCTGACTCTAGACACATGAAAAAAACCTAGTCCTTGACACATTAAATGTATAGCTGGGAGCTGAAGTGACAGAAGTTGTATATAGTATATAATGGCATAAAATTTCCTTGTTAGAAAATTTCACCCTCATAGATTTCTAGCATTAATGTATAGTAGCAATTTCATTATGTCAAAGAAGTCATGTCTGTCATTGCAGAATTATATACATTTTGGTTTAGTAATTATGTAAATTGTTAAATAGCAATCTTTACAATTGAAAATTAAACTTCTCAGACTGGCATCATCAGGATTCTGTAAAGCTCAGAATAGTTTTATTTACTGTGTTAAATAAGTCCTCTTTTTATATTTTTTTTTCCTACCAGCACTTTTAAATATTAATAGCTCTTTTCACAATGCTGTTATAGAGTTCCTACATCTGCAACAGAGCCAGCTTCAACTTCATGGTCTCTTTGACCATTTTATATGGTGATTTTCTCCTTTAATCAGTTCATTCAATGTTGAAATAAAGCTAGCACCTCACATGGGTGAGGCATTCAACAGAGCAGACTGGTGGAGCTCCAGATGGAGTTATGCCAACTGACACTAAGTAAGGACACAGCTCCTAGAACCTAAAATCTCTGTTATGAAAGACTGGAGCCCCACACAACACTGATTAAAGCCAGTGGGATTTCCCCCATTAACTTTAACTGTACACATATTAAGCTGTCACATTTTTTCCTCCTTTTTCTCTCAGCAAAATTCTCTTTGGTGCATACCATGACTCTTTTCTATGTCATGAAGAGCTGTGTAGGACATTTTCCACTACTCTTTATTTGGATCTTTTGTAGGTTTTCCCTAAGCTGACATGTGAGGGAGGTGTCCATGGCTGGTACCAGTGCAAAACTGGCAGAAGATGCTGCACTGCATGAGAAGAAAAAAAACCCAAGCCATTCATGTTAGGAATTTCCCTATTAAATATTCAATGTTTTGCCAAGCTGCAGAAATGTCACTATCTGGAAATAATTTCCATCTTCTCTGTCAAAAATTATTAGGTATTTGTTAATAAAATCAGCCTATATAAAATACAAACAAACTCAACACGGCCAGCTCAGAGAGTCTAGGTGGAGTTTATAAAGCTTAAAAGGAGTCCCTGACTTTCTAAGTAAATCTTAAATGAATGGCTAAACCCAGAGTGATTTCAGGGATGTAAAATCATACTGCATGAGAGCAAAAGCCAGAGCCCAAATG
Source organism: Ceyx cyanopectus (assembly GCA_013401355.1). Classification (NCBI taxonomy): domain Eukaryota; kingdom Metazoa; phylum Chordata; class Aves; order Coraciiformes; family Alcedinidae; genus Ceyx; species Ceyx cyanopectus. Next base: position 47,268 of record VYZU01074803.1, on the reverse strand, counting down.
CTGTGCTAGGCTGAGCTCAGTCTAATCAAATCCATTTAGCCCCATGATTTTCTTTCTCGAGCATCACAGATGAAAACAAGGGAGTCCTCTTGGCAGAAGGCCAGCCTGAAACCATCTATTGCTGTCCACACTGAACTTCTGACAAGGAGAACAAGGCAGCTGTCCTTATGGTAATTGATATTAATGACTGAGGTTAGGGACCATTGAGCCAGTTTAGGACTTAAAAACAAAGAGAAGCCCCAGTCTGGCTCCACAGCAATAGGGATGGATGTTGTCTGAAGACAAATGGATTAAATGGGAGCAGAGCAGTGCTGTCTTTATTTTTTTTTTTAAGTATTTTATTTATTTTGTCTTAGAAATTATATAGCTGAGACTTCAACATATATTAAATGAGAAAAAAAAATTACAATATAGATTGGAAGTATCTTGCTTTGACATTTTTCTGATGTGCCCTGCATTTCTTTTGGTTATTCTGGAACAGGTAGAAGTGGGGCTGGCCACCCCACATCTTGTCTGATCCATGACCACAAGGTGAATTTTGTGTCATGACTGCCCTTTGAGGTCTGGAAATTGTGTGTGACGTGTAAAAAAAAAATAAATATATCCCTACTTGCTTGAATCAGGATTTTACTTCAGATAAGGGTAGGTTGTAGAAAAAAAACCCTTACTAATAATGCTTAACTGAGCTGGTGAAAGCCTTTCAAACACCATTTCATCCAGAGTTTTGCCCTCCAGATAATGTAATGAATCTTGTAAATGGAGTAACTGATACTCAGAGCATCACCTTCCAGCTGGTCTTTACAAGATGAGAGTGATACTGATGCTATTAGTTAGTAGGGACTGCATGATTAGAGAACCAGTAATGAATTTAAGTGCACTGCCAGTATTAGAAAGATCAGAAAGAGCTATCGGAAGCCTTTAGCTCCGTATCTGTGAAGAATTAAATACCATTAAAGTGAGCAGTGAAGCAAAGTTTTTACCTACTGTAGGAGCCAATTGAAAAAGCACTTGGTGTTAAAGGTCCAGGTTTCACCAGACTGTAATTCCCATCAAATTATTTAATTCCTGCTGGCTCTGATTTTTAGTTCACAGAGGTTTAGAGAGATCACATATTGTCTGGTGAATGGAAGCCCTCCATTTATTACTTACCTGACAATAAATTAACCAAAAGGATATAATCTACGAGCATGTGTATGGATACCTTGTGGTCTTTCAAGCCCATTGTGATGACTCAAGGGTGATTTGTGTTAAAGTGTAATCTGGAAGAAGCAGTTTCTTCCCTGAAAATACAAGGGAACACAGTCCTATGGTATTGCTTCACAGCTGAGTTTATTCAGTTCCACACTTGAGGGAACTCAGATAATAATTTGCACGGGTGGATTTCAATGTCCAAATCATCATTATTTATTTGCTTAGTGGTTTAACTGCTTCTGACTGCTCCACCTTTCTATCACCAACATAGGTTTTAATATATTCATTGCTAAGGTTGGATCTGGGGAAATAATGCCATGAATTTTGTTGATTTGGAAAGCTCAGGTGTAGAATTCTACAGGTTCCTACCCACTTGGCACAAGGTTGGCAAAATGACTGCAGCCATACCAGTGTAAAACAGGATTTTTTTCCTGTGATGTTTTTCTATTTGGTAAACATAGGCACTAGCAGGAACTCCAAGTCCCTTTTCTTTTATGTGCAAAATGTTAGGCTATAGTGTTACCTGGTATTATAAAGCCCTCAGATGCAGGCAAAGTCCAGTGAATTCTTAGCAAGATGGGAACAGGGGCTCATTCACGTCACAGGTATATACTATTTTTGGCAGCCAGTTGGCTTTTCCTTATTAGGAAAAAAACCACAACTATTCAAATAGAAGGTTCTTCTTGCTTATATATATATATATATAAACAAATATATATAAAAAAAATATATATATAAAAAATATATATCTATACATATATATATAAAATGATCTGGTTGATTTCAGTCAGACTGATTTCCTTTCACCTGAAAATCTCCCTTTTGCTCTATCCATACCAAACCTTTTTTTGCACAAAAGCAGCAACTCACTGAATGAATACCTAGTGACGCACATCAGGGTAATATATAAGCAGTAAGAAAAGCTGTGTCAGTCTGTTCTTCACTGAGGGGATGAGATGATACAGTTATTGTACATGACTTTTCCTTATTAGGATAATAAAATTCCCTTCCATTGGAAAGTGTCTCATGGGCATGTCTTAAAGTACTTCAGATTTTCTCCAGTCCTTTCTTGCTATTTAAGAGGAATGTAATTCACATCCATAATCGTCTCAGGATATTTTCTGGACTAGATCTCTGTCAGGATAGCAGTCATGCAGTAGATAAAGTACAAACATGAGTAAAATCCTGCAAGGCCAGGTGTAGCTCCCATTTTGTTCTGAATGGATGAAATAATAAATGAAAGATGTCAAGCTCTTTTTTTCCATATACATTTCTGGTCCTAGCTGGAAGTCAGCTCCCTTACAGATTCCCTTTAACACTGAAAGTGGAATTGAATTTGGTCCAAATCAGTAAGGATTTTTTTGTTTTGTTTTTTTCATGAATCTGTGAAAACAGGATGGTGAGAATCTCTCTGCTTTCTCCTCAGCTCTTGTTCCATCTGCAACTACTCAAGAAGAGATTCCAAAGAAAGAATGAGTTGTTCAAACTTGTTTGTCCGTGAAAATATCTGGTGCAAGAATATTAATTTTCCTCTCAAAGATCTCAAATGCTTCATTTTACCAGGCAGAGTGGATGAACTCTAAGTAGCTTACACAAATAGTTGGGTTTTGATTTTTTTTTCCATAAATTCAGTTTAGTTATGTTTGCATCTGTGCTGTTTTTATTTTATATTCATAAAAGATTTTTTTTCATAATAAAAAAAATCCTCCTCAAAGTAAATATTTATAAACTCTAAAACGTATGTGCAAAAGAAATTTTACACTGCCTTCCTGCAAGGTTTCAGGAGACAGAAAACAGAAGTATTAGGCTTATTCCTGCTCTCAAGGAGCCATAAGAACACACAGTAACTGAAGAGAAACATTCAAACTCAAAAAGCCAGGTCTAATTTCTAGTGTGAAATCCTAGTTCCTCTGAATCCAGTTAGACAATGTCCATGTATTTCAATGAGACAAAATTTTATAATACTTCTAAGGTCAACTTCTTTTTGCCCAGGAGTTAATTAATTCTGATTTAGTAATTTGAAGAAAATTCCTTTATATTTTGGGGACTTCTAAAAAATTCAGAGTATGCATATCATCCTTTTCCTTTACTGTTCTAGACTCATTTTAGACAAATTTCAGCCTGTGTCACTGCCAAAAAGAGATTATTTTACCAGCCCTGGCTGTCCCCACTCTCACACCTGGCACTCTGAAAGTTTTCTTTAGCTAGACCTATGAGCTGACCCAGCAGAAAAGAAAGAAATAAATTCAGGCTCTGTTTTGAGAAAGATTGGGTTTGTCCTGATGAGCTCCCCTTCTCTGCCCATCAGCCTTGATGTACAGAGAGGTGTCCACAGAAGGGAGGGGGCAGGAACACAGGGTATTGTGGGGGGCAGCCCAGCATGGGATCACCTCTACATTGCTTTAAAGTCAGCTTCTTCCTCACCCCCTGAGACAATCCCTTTGCAAGAGAAGTGTGGAAAGAGACTCCAGATTCTCCTCTGAGGATTCTGGATCTCAAAAAAGGGGAAAAGCAGAGATGTCATTTCAGCTTGCAGCAGTAGCTGAGGGGTGTTCAGGCTGCAGGCTGCAGAACAGCACTTGAAAAACAGGCTGCTGTGGAAAATGAGGGTTTTCAGCCCTTTGTTAGAGTTGGGTAGGCAAGTTCTCCTTCCCAGCATTGCCAACATTTGTTAAAAGAGAGGCACACGCCGGGACCTTCACCTCCATCCCACGTGCCTGCCCCTCAGGGTGTGCCTCTGCTCCCAGTGGAGCTGGGGTGGATCTCACTAGATTAGCAGCACTGTCACCTCTCTTTGCATTAGGAAGCAGCCCCAAGCTGCCTCTCCTGGCAGTCAGTTTTGAAGGCAGTGCCTCCACAGCAGCAGGGCAGCTGCCTTTTTCCACTCCCAGTGGAAATCCATCCAGCATCAGGATGTTAAACCTTTGGCCTTTATCTAATCTTGCCCATCCACCCCTTCCCACTGCTCCCTATCGACGTTCCCACAGCTGTAGGTCTGTTTCACAGCAGCCAAATTAGTCATTTCAGGATCCCACAGGAGTACTGTTTCTAGACCCTTATAATTTTCCATTGTGCCTCTGTTGAAACAGAGAATACTGGAAGTCTTTTATAGAGGAGGCTTATAAAACATGAACATCTGTTTGTTACGAAACTTCACGCTGACAGCTTGTAAGAAACATCCATAAAAGTATTTAACTCGAAGTGTTCTTTGTGTGTGTCAGAACAAAAAGTTTATATAGGTATATTGGAGGAGGCATCTGCTTCAGGTAAGATTGATTTCTGAGCCCCTCATGACACTACCTTGAAAGGATTTGGATTAGAGAATGTGAATTCCCCAGAGGCTCCTCTCCAAGGCACTCTTAAAATGCCAGATTGGCTTGGTTCAAGATCACTATCAGACAGGTTTTGGTAGCTGGATATACCTTCATTTCTGGATTTCTACCATCTGACATGGTTGCATTATGAAATGAAAATCACTGGCATCCACTAGATGCATGTGATGGTTCACAAGGTGATGTCTTAATATTCCTTTGCTAAGAAGAATTGCCCCAGATAAGCTAATTCCAATGGAAAGTTAACAACATATATTTGAAACTATATTACTGAGTTATATTTGGTGCAAAAGTCTCTTTTATACCTTAGTTTTACACTATATCAGCTCAATAAGCAGCATAAAAACAGGAAAAGAGTAAAAACAGCTCTTTGTTCAAAGTATTCTTCAATTCATCCATGTATCTGAGGGGGATGAGAGAGTGACTGCACCCAAAATGCATCTGTCATATTCATAGACCATTTGGTACGTTGCCATATGTGAGTGTCAGATATTGCCAAAGGCATGATAATATTGTTAATAGTGAAATTCTAGAAATTAGAAGTGGGAGAAGCTTATTAGATTTACAGCCTGCCCTTTTGTTGATGTACTGCTAAGTGACTTTCTCTGGTGTGTTTTGCAATGGCATTTTCAATGCATCCCAAGTTATACTCTGTTAGTCAGCCATCAGGGCTGAGGAACTCAGAGCTGGAGGAATTGTGCAGGTTAAGTCTCAAGTCAGAAGAATTTGTTCCCAAATGAATTTTTTTTTATTTTTTTTTGAGACTGATTATTGTTTTGCCACCGATTCAAACACAGCCAAGAAGACTCAGATTGACAAAGCTGTGCCTCAAAAATAAAGTGCAAAACAAAACGTGCTGCTGGTGGTTTAAAGCAACACTGAAAAAATAGTCAAGAGCATATTGTGGCCTTAGATTCCCCCCAAATTTTTGCATTATTTAGTCATGTACTTTTTCATAACACACTTTCATAGCATTTTATTAAATGTACCCTTAGTTTGCACCCCTGTGCTGTGAGCTGCAGAGTACATCACAAAGTCAGCTGCAATCCAGCACGTAACCACGTTAAATGCAATTACTCTGCTCACCCTAAGCCTCCTTCTAAATAAACTAGGCTTTGGAAAATGAGAAATCACAAAAAAACCTGGAGCAATTTATTTTTTATCGACGTGATGCTACCAACTACAAGTGCCAGTTGAAATTAAAACTCGCTGCCAGTGATCAAAAGATGCAGAGCCAGCCCTCCTGCTTGCAGAGCTCCTCTCTCTCATGATGCTTTGAAAAGAGAAGAAATCCAAGAGATTTTTTACAGCCTTCTGGCTGTATCTAAGGCTAAGGGGAATGGGCCTTCATCACACTTTCAAACCACAGCATAAACAACACCTCCTGATACCAAGAAAAATGACAGAGAGTTTTAAATGAAAGAGTTAAATATAGAACTCACTACCTTCCTGCAATTAGTCAATATATTCTAGCTGATATTTAGTCAGAAAAGAGCTCAGGATGATGGACATGCTTACAGCAAAGACAGTTACTAAGCAGAAGAAGCAGCAACGTGGATTACTGATTTTTTAGCCTTTTGAATAATTAGTCTTGGTTGTTTACAAAACAATCCCCAGTTTGCAACAACGACTGAAAATAATCACTGAACTCACATTCTCTAACAGTGAAAGTGATTGGATTTTGGGGGGCTTTGCACAAAAAAGCATCATAATGTCATTATTATAATGATTATTATGATGATGATGATCATAATTCTATACAGGAGGAAGGAAATTAAGGTGCAGTCACCTTAATTTTATACATTAATACATAATTTTATATATAATTTAATACACCACTTTTTCCATGGGGTTTTTCTTGGCCAGTTGGGTTTCAGAGGCTACAGGAATATCTGCAATATAATCTTTTCTGCTGCAACCACCTTTGCATGCAGCCTGAGGAAGAGATTGGTCCAGCTCTGAAAGGGTCTCTAGTGAGTGGAAATTGTGTTCCAGAAAGCTCAGCAGGATTCTGCAGGGTGACCTGGCTATACTGAGAAAATTAACTGGAAATTACCTGTGGCAAGTCAGCTTTACTTTTAATTTCAGGGTGTAAATAAAGCAAGGTGAAGGATGCTATATATGCCTACACTGAAAAAAAAACCACATCATTTTTGGAGGGTGATCCACACAAGCTCAGCACTCATGGCTTGACCTCTTCAGGATGGTCTGGCCACATCCTGCATCACTTAGCCTGTCTCTCCTCTGGGCACCCTGTGGTATTCCTGCAGTTCCAGGACATCAACATCATTTTGTGTGTAAACAACCCAAGATTGGTCTTGGGAGCTAAGCATTGGGTTGTAACCCAGACAGGGAAAAGCAGATCAGATCCAAGACCTCCTGCCCCACCTTGTCTCCATAACCAGCAGCCCTCTTGGCATAATCCAAAGAAACAGTTAAAATTCTGCACATTGAACTGCTCTCCAGGCAGCACTATCCCCAGATCAGTGTATGCCAGCACTCAGCATTGATGTTTTCTTGCCTTTCCTGCATGTGAAGATGTCTCCTTGCTTGACAGTATCAAAGAGCAGATATCAAAGCTCAGTGGTGCCTTGCAGATCTGAAAGAAAAAAAAAACCTAGTATACTTTGCCCCCTCACAGCAACTGATACAAGGTGCAATGTATACTACACATGGCATGGAAATGAAGCTGTCATTTTCATCAGCTTCCTTGTGATATTTCAAACCTCGACAGTGAGTGCTGACTGCAACCCCTCTGTGCATCCAGCCTCTTGCTTTTGCACATTTCTGGGCTCTTCAGGTATTCTTTTTAGCAGCAAACCACGTATTTGAACGTTAAACTTTACAGATCTGGCAAAGCATAGACATTTTTATAGGCTCAGGTCTTTTTCATCGCCCTAATTTTGATTTTTTTTTTCCCCAGGCCCTCTTGTTCCTCAGTGTTTTTCACACTGCTGTTGTGAAAATAAATGCAAACTATGTAAGACTCTGACTGTCGACCAAAAATCATGTCTAACCTAACTGGAAGGCAGGAAAAAAAAAAGAAAAAAGAAAAAATAAGGCAGCATAAATACACTTGCAGCCATACTTTAGGGCAAACTTCAAAGTAACTCCATGTGGGGCTCCTGGAGGTAGTTTGCTCTGGTACAACACATAGAGGCAGCAGCTCTGTGCATAGCAGCATACATGAGCATAAAAAAATATATGTTAGGCTACTTCAGTAATATCTACAACTTTGATGTAGTTCTCATGTTGCTAATGATATGTGTGCCATGTCATTTGGGAATTCTATTTTACACTGCTAGGCCAATATTTATTGGTGTCTTCTGGCCTTTGGAAGAGACACCAAGAGGCAAGAAAAGCAAAGGACATACATGCCAGACTATATATTTTTTTTTTTTTCATCTGAGTTCTTTGAAATGCTAATACCTCTGAATATGTCTTCTGAACACCTGTATTCACCTGCTGAGAACTTGCTCCATAAATAACTTATCTCACTCTCTAAAAGTTCCCTATTATCCCATTTGAGAAAAAAAAATCTCTGGTAAAAATTCCTGCTCATATGATATTATTTTTTAATATTATTATTTTTCCATAATAAGACTCCAGGCATTCTTATAATTGTAAACATATTGAACTTAATAGGGGGAGAATTAGCCCCACTCACTCTACTCCCATAGCCTTGCAATCAAAGGTCACTGTACAGATATTTCTTCCACTATATCCTCAAAATAAAACACAAAACTGATACCCAGGGCAATGAAAAGTAACGGGAAGGGCTAATATTTTAGGGGTTGAACTTGTCTGAGAGTGCTTTTAATAAGCAGAAATAATTTTAATAAGCTCAGTTACCATCATCATGATGCCTTTCCCTGGATGTGTGACTGTGCAGAAACACTTGCTGAGGTTGTATCTGAGCTCTGCACTGGCCTCTAATTAACTTCACATTTATTAGGTTTGGAAGGGATCTTCCCTTCAATGCAATTTGTTCAAAAATTAATGGAAGCACAACACAAAATCCTTTCCTAATGATTTTTTTTTTTTTTTGCAATGTCAGGACCTACTGATTGTCCTGCTCTGAGTCAGAACAGAACAAATTCTGTTCATTAATTCTACTTTTCAGCTCAGTCTCTTCTAAGTGACTGCACTTGCTGAAGTGAATGGCATAGTTTTTTGCAGGCAATATCTGCTTCTACAAGTGATAATGCTTGATGTTGAAATTCTGAGGCTGTTCCTATCATCTCTCTTCTCTGTCCCACTGCTATGGCAGGGCAATAGGAAATCCTGTCCCCTCATAGGATCTGAGACCCATGGGTTCCTAAACTCCAGAAGTAAATCTTGCAGGTAACTTCCACAGCAGAGAGACCATGTAATGCACATTTCTGAACAGATTTTTTATGTGTGTTAGAGCAGAAACAGGCAGATAAAATAATCAAATGCATTGTATTGAATTTGAGGTCTTCATGCTGTGAAAGAGAATTTTGGTGAATGCAGTGAAGAAACAAATGAGACAAACAGGCATTCTTTGATGGCTGCAGCTGAACAGGTTCTTACAAGACACAGCAATAAAGATCTCAAAAATTCTACAAATGTATCTTGACTAACAGAAGTTAGGGAAAAATTACTGTGTTTATTTGCTGAGCAGAGAGTTGCTATCTGCAACAGATAAAGCTCTCCTGTCTTGAAGTAACAGCAATCAAACTTCAAAAGGCACATCAGGCAAGGAATGAAGAGGGATAGGAGTTTCCTGCAGACACACAGTTAGATTTTTTGATGCTCATAAAGTTTTATTCCTTTTCTTAAGTTGTTCTTAAATCAAAGCCTCCTTCTGTGGCCTGTAGTAAACATATTCCATTCTGCACTGTCTCATTATCTATCTATCTATATATATATATCTCCTGGATATACAGGAGTGATTTGTTTTTTCCTGAATTTCAGCACTTAGCATCTCTGCATTCCAACAAACACTCATAGAAAACTTCCATCCAATGCTGAGATTGGCAGTAAAATTCAAAGAGAGCAGCATCCTCCCGTTGAAAAAGGGGAAGAAAAAGGAAAAAGCAACTCCATACTCCATCAGGAGCTAACCCAAACCTCTGCAAGGGCAGTGGGAAGGGGAGGAGGTTGAAATATCAAGCAGATGTACACAACCATAGCTACAAAAAAAAAAAAAAGAAAAAAAAAAGAAAATTGGGAAGGAAAACTGTAGTGATGGTCAATGGCCACAATATGTCAGCAAGAACTGTTTTCCTCTGCTGAGAATTACATGTTTTTCTGGGAAGGTAATGCACACAGATGTAATTAAAAAGAGCTGTACTCAGGCATATCAAGCACCTTGCCACACCAAGCAAGTGACTCAGACCCGTGACACCATTTATTCTCCAAGTCCCATCCAGTGATGCTAAAAACAGTTCTGAGAACTACGGCCTCACAACAAAATTTAATATCCCAGCAGCAGATTGTCACCTGTAACTTACTGATGCTTCCCTTCCTCAGGTTTAATTCCCCAAGCCCTCTGCTTTCTCTTTATGACATGCTTACTTTCCAGCAGGTTTCATTTGAGGGAACAATGCCTGCACTGTTCAGAGAACAAGTAATACGATACAATTCTCCATATGATAGGAGATTAAATTGCATTTTTTGCTTCCTTAGCCGTCCAAGGGAACTTAGTCAATAATGAGACCGAGATGTCTCCAAAAAAATAAACTAGGTCAAGTTTAGCAAAGGCCAGGAACTGAAGTGCTGTGTTCTGGCTCTGCTGCTCGGGCAGCCAGTGAGGATATACACAATAAAACGAACATCAACCATTAACATCGAGCTGTGAACTCTCACAGGCTTTGGCTTCTTGCCTTTGCAGGAGCACGCTGTGCCAGTTAAGCAGAGAAATCACCCATTCAGGCAAATGGTTCTGGGGGTTGGTGGCAGAGTGAGATCTTTCAGACCTTTGGAGCTATTTAGCTGCTCTCAAAACACACACACACACACACACACAACAGCTCTGATAATTACACTCCCTGCAAAACCTAGGCACGGTGCGCTGGAAACCTTTTAGAGGCTCTTTATCATTTCCTGCCTTTGCCAGAATAAGCTAATTTACTCCTATTTCAGCAGGCTCAGGCGGGGTGAGAGGAGAGAGACTGAATTGTCAGCATTATTGAAAAGATTCACGATTAGTCACACTCACTTGAAGACAAGTTACTTGCCAGACACTACAGCACTTATTAAAAGACCTGCAAGCTGGCAGCCCTCCAGCAGCTGGGAAGCAGCTCCAGGGCTGGCAGGCCCAAGAGGACCTCCAAAATGCCCTGCTCTCCCACATGCTGGAGTGCAAAAGGCCAGTTCAAACACGCCTGGGTGAGATTGGCACCCTAGGAGTTCAGCAAATGGGTCTCGTGTTCTACAGTGGGGAAAAAAATAAAATAAAATTACAATATCTGGGAGCCCAGCTGCTGCTAACGTCAAAGAAATGACTCTGCAGACTAGTCTGAAATTGCTGCCTCTGCATGGCCCCCATTATGCTGCAAGACTCATGCTTGTTGGGGAGAAGATTCTTTCAGTGATCTGGAAACTTGAAGTGTTTCTGAACCTGCTTCATCTCTGACACAGTTCCCTGCAAGGGATGTTGGAAATGCCCTGCTAGCTCAGGTGCCCAAGACCTCGTTCCCCATTTGCAGTTTGATTTCCATTCCCTTAATTTTTACTTTTTTTCTTATGTGAGGGCAGAGGGGAAACAATTTCTCTCCACCATGCACTCGAGTCTGTGTCTCTGGATTTGCCCTTTCTCATTCATCACTGCCTCAAGCCAAACTGTCCCAGCTCTCCCAGCACTTGACAAATGCTGACTTCTTGCCCTCCAGAAGCATCAGATGTTCATAGGTACCATGCAGATTATTTTAAAGCGAAGGATGTAAGCAGCAGAATTAACAACCCCATGTTTAGCTGGCTTAACCCCAGCACTTTGTGGGGTGCACCAGGGTGATGGTTGGTGAGATGCCCAAGCCAGATCATCCCTGACTCCCAATTGCACAGTTCCTCTCCCTCTCATTTACTGTCACCCATTTCAGCACTCCTATCCCCCCCTTGCTACAGCTCTTGCATTTATCTGAGCTATCAAAAAGCTGCTCAAGACCCAGCAGCTCCCACAGCAGTCCAAAGAGGGTGAGTGAGGGGCTCCAGGAGCTGGTCAAGACACATCCACCACAGCACAGGGTGGTGCTCAGCACTCTGGGGAAGCCCCTGCAGCCTGGTGGGTCTTCACAGCCCTGTGCCATCATGGGATTTATTTTTAGCTGAGGGCTGAACCAGAAAAGGCATCTGAAGGACTTGGGTCCCAAATGGAGATCAGCACATGTGAGTGTGTATGGGGAATAATTACTTCTCCTAATAATCTGAAGCAAAGTAGAATTTTCATAGGGGAAAAATTATTTTTAGTTAATCACTTCAGCTTTTTCTTATCCCTCTCTTGTAAACAAGTTTTTAATAGCAAATGAGTGCACAGTATGCTCCTATTATGATAGATTTGTATACTGCATGTGCAGAGGGATTCATCTTCATATTGAAGAAGTTAAACTGTCGTGTATGAACAGCAGTGCCCATGGAGAATATAAACCCCTTTTTCTGAACCCAGCAGCACAAACTTTAAACCTTTAGTGGTTGCACTCAAGCTTTTCCCTGTCTGCAGCACCACTGTGTTGTACCATCACCTCTGAAGCATCATCACAGCACAATGGGGATGGGCAGGGCTGATTTTATCCCTTCTGTCACCCCACAGAGCCCCGGGCAAAAGGCAAGAGAGGACCTTGAGCATCACTGAATCCCAGTCCCCCCTTTCCTAGCCACATGGCAGGACAACTTGGCAATGTTCACATGATGGAGACCAGGCCTTACAAGTTCCAGCCTGTTTTTTTTATGTGCTCAGTGTGTCCTCTGGGCCTGTGCAAGTTTAGGAGCCGTGCTGGTCACACCTCATTTCTTCCAGCCAGCTGCCACCATTCCCACCAGAGACAACCCAAGAGTGCTTCTAGCCCTCACAAAAGGTTGCCTCTGCTTTTTGGATACCAGAAATCACATTATCATTTTCTCAGAAATCAAATCACAAGAATCACATTATAATTATAATTATAATTTCTTGTCCTTCCCTCCACCCTTGCCTCCCAGATACACTGATCATGGGGCTGCACACTGAAGTGACTTGGTGAAATAATTTAAAATCAAAGCACAAATAATCTGTTTCCCTGTGAGTTCAGTTCTATGCATCTGCCTATCATCTCTTTGTGGGCAGATTAATTTTTTAGCTCGGACAATTTACTGCCTATGGTTGTCCTGACACAACAGAGGAGGTGGTGAGCAACAGGGCTGGTGGGACACAGAAGGATGGGAGCGTTTGAAACGGATTAAACCACTGAGGTCAAAATACTGTGTAACAACATGATCCCAGTTAACTGAGGGACTCTCCTGGCCGTATGTTCTTTGCCCTCTAATTGCACATTTTGACTTTCCATGGCAAACCTGACTAAGAGGTTCCTACACCTGCCCACTCCCAGGCTGCTGGCTGCTGCATCCTTCCCAGCTGCCTCTCCAGTGGGCAGATTCACATGTGCATGTGGCCACTATCTAAAAATGGATAGGCTGTTGTTTTCTTTTTTTCCCTTTTCCTTTTTGGAAGGAAAGGAAGTGATCTGGGTCATTATAAGCAAATGCACTGAGCTAAGAAGCAGTAGAATTTGCACTGAGGGGAAGGCAGGACTGTGAGACAGAACAGAAACATATGATTAAGATACAACATGGAAAGACACCCAGAGAAACCTGGGCTTACCTGGAGAGGCCTGGACTTCTATACCCATGCAGCAACACAAAAGGCATCAGGAAAATCCTCATGTAAAGTTTAACACTTTTCTTCCCATCACTGAAGCTTCTTTTAACATCTTTAGTCCCTTTGCTGACCCAAATCAAAGTTATGAAGGCTTCTAAGTGGGCACCTACTCCTTGTAAATTGGTGCTGTATTTCAACAAGTGGTAATTAGCTTTTTTTTTTTTTTTTCTAATCCATTCAACAGCTCCACAGGTGAAACACAGAAGATAAAGCAATCAGGACCTCTGCAGCTGAAAGTGATCAATTAATCTCCTATACTACCAGCACTACCCCAGCTTTTCACTGCTCCAAGAAACAGCTTTCAAAAGTAACTTTTAAAACACCTTAGATTCTGAGGAAAAAAAAATAAGATTTACCCTAGAGGTTTTCTCCAGCCAGAGCCTACATTTGGAAGATTTTATCCTTTTCCTTCCAGCATGCTATCTTACAGAAATCCCTAATGCAGGACTCAAGAGTGAAGTTATGGGTGTTGGTAGGGCACATTCACTTCTGAGAGGGCATCCACATGTCTGGGGAATACATAGTCAGGATGTATTTTAGACAGCTGTTAAAGCTGGTGTGACTTATAGAACTTTTTAAAAGGCAGTTTCTCCCTTCCCTCACCACAGCTACATCCAGAGCACACAGAGTGATAAAATTTCTAACCATTTCCTTCAACCAAGGACCTTTATCATCATTAAAGACCTCCTACTGCATCCCCCCTTGCTGTCAGCAAGGATGCTTGGCCACCTGCCTCCTCCCACACTGCCTTGTTGAACTCCCCCTATGCAGTAAGCATTCTTCCATTCTCCTTAGAGGGTCTTACCATCCCAAGCTGAACCTCTTAGGCACAGATTGATGCTTAAGGTGTTGTGGAAACACCATGAACCCTGCCACAGGGCTGCCATGTCCCACAGAGCAGAGACAGAGCCTCCATCAGCAGTGAGTGTTCAGGAAGCAGAGGACAGAGAGCACAGAAGTGTAGGACGTGTGAGCTGCAGCAGAAGGTTGGTGATAAATACCAAAGAAGCCCCAAATCACCAGTTGCAAGCCACAGGCGGTTCCAGGGGAGTTTCCATTTGGGGCTGTGACTCAGCAGAGCTACTGGCACAGGCAAGAGCATCAGGTCTCCAGTCGCCACGAAAACCATCTGTGAAAATCAGCCTCTTCTCAGATGAGTGATGGCCTCGGCCCCATGGTTTTTCATAACTGCTATTTTGCTCTCACATCAAACGTTGACAAGGCAAGAAAGCAGAAAACTCAAAGCTCTGGCAGAACTGGTCTCAAAGTTAAAGCACAAAACCCTGGTCAAAACAACTGGTCGAAGACACTTCTGGAGATGCACACATGAGCTGTTGAGAAGACAACTAGAGAGAGGCAACCTGGGCTGGCAACTGGCTGCAGGGTGGGTTAGCTCAGCGTGCAGGAGCCGTGCAAGGTTCACCATGAGATGGCAGCCTTCCCCACTGCCTTTGCACACCCTGCGTGCTGGGAAGATGTGCCAACCCCAACTTCAACACAGAGCAATTCTGTCTTCCCAGGAGAAGCGGGCTGCCAAGATTTTAACAAAGGGCTCCCTCAAAAAAAAGAAGAAAAAAAAAAGGAAAAACCAAAAATAAAAATCTGCCTTGCTTTGCAATACAAACAGCAGTCCCTTGGTGAAATCTTTTTCCTCCCTTCAAATAAACCCCAAATCCATTAATTACACTTTTTCAGTGCATGTTGTCCCCACACAAAATCTACCAGCTGCAGGTTGTCCCCACAACTGAGCTTGGCAGCCCTGGACTGAGCTGAGGCTCAGCGTGGCACATTGCTGTCCCTCTGGGGTTGCATGTGCACTTGGTAAAAACCTCTGCACGCTGCCAGTCACAGCACAGCCAGAAGAGTTCCTGCGTGGGTTGAGGGCCATCTATCCCATTCACATCTTTCCATGTCTCTTGGTGACTTCTGGAAACACATTCGACATGATGTCAGTGGAAAGTGCCAGCCTGGAGCAGTAGGTGTAGAGGGCTATTGGTCTGTGGTAATCCACAGGGAAATTCAGCTTCTTTTAAGGACACAGGGAGACCAGAACTCTACCTCATGCTGGTCACAGCTGTGCATCATATCATAGATTCAGATAAATTTGGAAATAAAACAATATCTTCATAATCTTCTGGTAGTTATATAAGTAGGAGTTAACCCAGGGTATGTAGATACCACAAACCTATGAGGAAATAAAGCAATAGTCACTGAGCAGTGTTGTCTCTTACCTTAAACAGGTGGTTTCACTCTGCCCTGTAGGGTTGTGTTAATTTAAGCCCATTTAAGTGCATTTGGACTTGAAAGTGCATGGATATGAGCTTGGACAACCAGCATTGCCTTGGATGAGTCCATGAAACTCTCGTGTGTCAGATGCTGACTTCAGTCACACCACTGAGTGTGGGCTCACACCTCTGCAGGCAGCAGTGGGATTTCAGTGGGGTAATTATTGAACTGTGATCAAAATCTGCCCTGATCACCCCAAGTTAGGGTGCACTGGTGCTACCCACAGCCGTGTCTCACCTCTTGCAGCTTCAGCCTGCACTGGCTTTACATGTGAACAGAGATTGGCCTCTGAGTGCACACTGACAGCAGGAGGTGGCAGAAGGATAAATAAATGAGCAGAATTTGCCTCTTCAACTTCACATCCACTGCCAGACTGCTGTGTCAGCAGGGATGCAAACGTGGCACAGACCTCTCTCCTCTCCAAGATCTCCAACCTGCTTTTTCAGCTAGATCTACAGCAACTTCATTGCCTTCAACGCAGCAATTCCCAGCTGGACTTCACATAAAGAGGGGCTGAAATGTTTTTTTCTTTAACACCACACTTTCTAGCTTTCTAATTGTGCTAGTGAGTCCCACCATGCCTGTCAGAGCTTGGTTCAGGCTCTAAATACAGTGGGCAACTTAAAAACCACAGGCAGCAGCCAAGCTCGTAGACTGAAAAAGTTCAAAGATAGATGACTTTTCACCTTTACTTGCCAGAGGCCAAATTCTTTCAATGATAAAACTTATTTAACCAGGAAGTCTTCAAAATTCTGGAGTGAGCCTAAAGGTCATGAGGTCTGAGATGACCTTGAAAAGTGACTTTTATCTCAGTGGACATCCTGGTGACTGAAAGCTTAAACAAATACATTCTGGTATCTCATTCTCCCAAGAGCAGGACTCTGGTGCTAAAGGTTATACACTTAGTGAGGCATTCTGTGCAGACATGCAGAGCTGGGAGCCATTGCATCTATTTCCTCATCATTAACAGGGATTACTCCTAATTAATAAATACAGGTCTTTAGGAGGAGGATTTGGGACTTAAGGATGTGCAGGCTTCCTGCACAGTGCATGGCACTTGATGTGATGATCAAACAGGACCAAAGGATGCAAAGGCAGAACCAGAAGAAGGATCACAAATCTTCAGGTCTGACCACAAGAGATTTTGTTATTTTGGTGGAAAACAAAGCAACAACACGGATGCAACTTCACTGAGGACACTTAGGCAGACAGCAGAAGCTGATGGGCTCTGCATGCAGCTGCTCATGCTCACAGATGATCCAAGGTGAGAGAGGCAGAAGGAAAACAAGGCAGCAGGGTGAGAAGAGGCTACATTAGGTCAGGAGCTCCAAAACAACTCAAATGATGTGGAAAAGAGAGAAGCAGCAGCAGGATTAGGAGGCTGCAAGCCTCCAGCTTCTCAAGGCACTGCATGAGTAACAGCCCAAGCATGCAGGGCTGGGTGGAGATCCACTGGGTCACCCAGGCAGGGCAGCCCTGCTGCAATTCCATTCACTCCAGGGATTTATTGTGACAAGAACAAAAGGAACAAAGGTGCTTTTGAGGCACCTGAGTGTTGCTGGACAATCCAGAGAGAGTCTGTATGACCATGTAGGTACTTTGGCATCCAGAAATTTTTGACTTTTAAAACTGACTTCCATTTGCTTGCAGCTGGAGCATCTTGCTCCACTTGCTATGGCATTGCTGTCTGAAACTGTGACACCTAACCCTGCATCTTCCATACTCCTTGGCTTATGTGGAGCCTGGCCAGGTGTGAGACCCAACGTTCCATGAATGATGGCAAATTGAACATTAAGCAGGCTTTGTACATGGTTGAAAACAGCAATAATTCACTTTCAACTAAGGTTTCTTGGGCACACACACAGAGACACAACCTAGTACACGCCACGTGAGATTAATCTGGAAGTAGCTAGACACATAGGATGGTGTTGGTAGGTGAACTTTCAATGGTAAGGTCCAGAGCTAATCATTGTTCACAATATTAATTACACTCAGCCATCAATCTCACTGTTGTCTTTACTTGTGTGCATTGAGCTTTAGGATTTCTGACCTGTGGGAAGTAAATTTAAAAAAACCTTGGTTGTGTGAAATCAGAAGTGGAGCCTCCAGCTCTCAGTAATTTTATCAAACCTCTCTTGGTGCTATTGCAGAAGTACCATGTCATATAAAAAAAAAAAAGTTCCAATATTACAAAGTAAAATAAAGTGTATGGCTATTTCCAAAGCCAAATATTTCATTATGTATGCCAATGCATTTCACTAATGGTTGATTCAACTTAAGTTACAGTGAATACCTTGGAAAGATCATGGTACACCATTGCCTTTTCCTGTTCTTTTTTTTCCCATTGGATTGAACTTCCCAGACAAAACACATTTCTGCAAGGGCTTCTTTGGTACCTGCTTCAGCTCTCAGAATGCAGAGGCAGCTTAATGGAATTTTTCTAAAGAAAAACAGAGGTTGGTTGATGAAAACATGCAGGAAAAAAACCAAAAGTCTCATGGAAAATTAAGCTTTTGTCGAATTTGAAGTTTCAGTGCAAGTTTTCCAGGTGAGCAAGAGCAAAAATAGCTATTTGTAATATTGATGGTGGGCTGAAAAGCTATGGAAACAGCTCTGGACTGTCACATGCCCTGCCCCTTTCACCCACTTTGGCTTCATCCTCATTCTAATGTGGCAGCAATTGCCAGCCCTAGACTCTCCTAACAGAAAAGCTGGCAGGTGTCTAAATTACAGGGGGAAAGGAGGAGCAGGAGGAAGAAGAGAGGAATGAACATCCTGGAGGCTTCAATTTCTTTATGCAGAAGCAGAAATGCAAGTGCATGAGCTAAGAGTAACCGAGGAAAATAAAGACTGCTCTGAGTTCTTCCTTTAATCTATTCTCTCAGACAAAGGTTAAATTACCATTTGAATGCCACTGCAGAAGAGCTAATAACGTTGCTTTTATGTTCCAAGGATCCTCTCTCATGATAATACATTCTTTTCAACTCCAATTAAGGGAAGCTGTGGTTCCAATCATCTCTACGACGAAGATCCCTGGTTTTGCCATCCAAGAGCTGGTTGCCCTGTTATTGTGTCATTGATTCCCTGCAGTGCTTCAGGTGGTGCTTCAGAAACAGCTGACTGTGAGGAGATGCTCCTCTAGTTAGAAGGAACAGAGCTGTACTTCAAGGCCTTTATGAAATTATGCCAAGTGGCTTGTGATTTCCAATTTCTGGACCTTAGGGGAGAAATCTCAACCCCTGACTGAGACCTGAACGAAATTCATGGTACTAGACTAGTGTCCAAGAGAGCATTTTTGGACTACATTTGAAAATGCACTCTCCCTCCTGATTAGAATACCGTGTTTTCCTTGTCGTTTCGAAGGGATTTAGCTATCTGTGGAGGTTATCCTGCAGACTTGCCAGGCTTTCCCATTGTAAGCTATATGTACACTGAGGAGGAAACCAAAACAAATGTGTATTTGTCGTCAGCACAATGGTGTGGAGTGGAAGACAAACAGCCAAAGCAGTAAAAGGAATAACAAAACTATTTACAAAGAACCTAGCCAGAATATATGTGGTTTTTGTAATGTTTAGCTAATTGTTTAGCACGAAAAATCCTCATTTTTGAAGACTGTAGTGGCAAAGCATTTGCTGAGCAGTGTATCAGGGTCCAAGTGAGGACAAGGCACAGTCCATCCTATCATTGGTGTTTGCTCCTGATTTCCCCATCCTCTGCTAACACTCCTCTGGCTTGGAGAACCCACTGGAGCTGCATTACCTCTTTCTGCAGTGAGCCCTGCACTGCTTTGCACAAGCAGGGGAGATGGTGTCCAGCTGACCAGGACCCCAGAATGGGTAGAAACCCACCCCTATTTCTTCTGAATGCCCCAGTTTCTTGAACCATGGAATTAGCAGCAGGAAACCCAGTTCCCGCCTGTTAAACATGTGGATACCTGAAGGCAAACCCCAGAAAGGCACAGGCAAAATCCCATTTTCAGCTCCTGTTGGAGCATGTCAACACCCTGCTCAGCCTAAATCCAACTGGCAGCTGAGAGCTAGGGGTTCCTCTGCTGTTTCCCCAGGGTTGCTGACTCAGTGAGGCAGACTCTGGTCATCATCCCTTCAGGCTGGTGAGGTTAGAGCCCAAGGTTCAGGATCAGCTGCTCAGGATGCCACTGAAGGAAAATCATCACTAACCTTATCCCTTTTTAATATGCTTTAGTTATCTGGCTAGAATTCTCACCCTAAATGTAGCCAAGCAAAAATCAATTGAACCCTTGACTGCCCTTTTTCAAAGGAAGGATGAAAGCATCAAGCTACAGGACTGCTTTGAGCATGCTGTGGGTGAAGGAATGGATGACTGAAGTGGGGAGAAAGAACCTCCAGCTTCACATTTAATATTCTCCCCCCAAAATTATAAACCTCTGAAACCTTTCTGGGTAGTGCATGGACTTGAACATGATTCTGCCAAGCCTAGTAAGATGCTTGAGCCACTGATGGAAATTATTTCTATATTCTTCCTTTCCTGGTCTGTTTCATAACATGGGAAAGCACAGAAACCCAGGGCTTTGTATCTTCAGGAGGTGGCTCACATGGCTAACACAGGTATCAGGCATTACACACTGGGGAGCAACTGAGCTGACCTTTACATCTGGCTCCCCTCCATGTGAATATCTGTTATCTGACAGCTTAGAGGAAAAGAAAGAGATGCCCTCCCACCTTGTGGCTTGTTTTTCTGAAGACTGTGTATAATATTATAAGCAGAAAAAATAAGAATATCAGAGAAATGACCCAAAAGTAAAGTTCTTTTTAGGTTTGCACTGCAGTCAAGTACAACAGTGGGTAGCCATATAGCAAAAGGAGCACCAGAATTCATCTCTAAGCTCTCAAACTGATATGAATAGCTACAGACCCTTGAATTCTTTTCAGATCCTTTAATTTATGCTTGGGTTTTCCTCCTAAATTAATCTATGCATCTGTCAACTCACAATGTAAAAACTCACAGGACTGCATGGTAAATTAAACTCTTCTGGCAGAGGAATAACTCCTAAAATCAATTATATTAAAAGTTATTATAAAGCCATTCCACATTTTGACAATGGAAAGAAAAAAAAAACCAAATCAAACATTCAGCTTGAATTTGAATTGAGCCACTTGCAAAAAACTTTTTGTTTTAGTCAAAGATCTTGTATATCTTAATGGAGTCTTTGTCTTCTGGGATGTTTTGAGAAAGGAAACCAAGTGGTTCTGCAAGAACAGATATCAACGATGCCTCATATTCCACAGATCTGTGTTTTGTGGTTTATGGTCATCTCCAACTCAGGCTATCCTCTGGCTGTGGCACCCCTATGCTCTCTCTTCTTTTGCTGGCAACAATTACCAGGCTGCTTCTCCTTGGGACATTCATAGGAGTTATTTGTTGAGTTTTCCACCTCTGCCTGGGTGCTTACATTTTTGAAAGAGTCCTGTAATCTCCCTTGCATTTGTCCCCCTTCAACTTGGTGAAGAATAGAATAGTGACTAGTGAGTGATGATCAGCCAGACTGATCAACCACCACCACACAACCCCACTAAGAAACAAGACTAAAAACTGAAGTCATCTAAAAAAAGCCATAACATGTTAGTGTGACATCATAGACTTCATCTTTCCTAACAACTTAATTTCTCTGGAAATACATGTGATGAAATGCATGGCATTAGGTATCTGACTCTTAGGAGTCACCTAGGAAGAAGTAAGCTGATCCACCTAGGATTACAAACATTTTCTTTGCACAATATATTAGCATCAACTAGATATTCCTTTTTTTTTTTTCCTTTTTTTTTTTTTTTTTCTTTCCCCTGGAACAATGAACAGGAGTTATCTCTTACATTCAAGTGAACATGGCCCCACAACATTTCCTGCATCAACTCCCTATGGAGAAGGCAGGATGTTTAGGAATCGTGATGCTGAGGACAAAGGTTGGTCAAAATACCACCCCAGCCCACTGCAGGAATAATGGCTTCAGTGGTATTTTCCATCAGAGAAAACCAAAAATAAACGTCGCTCAAATTCATTCAGTGGTGAGCCAACAAAAATCACTTTTGCCTCTGACAGAAGCCTGTCTCAAGTCCAGGACATGTCCAGACAAGGATGCCTTTCTCACTTTCCTCATCTCAGTATGAGGATAAGAAATCTTTGACAAATCTGTGCCACAGTCAGTTAACATACAGTGACAAGGCAGACTGTTTGATCTTTGCACTAAGGGTAAAGCACCATTTCAGGGTTGCTTGGCAGCTTTGTTTTCCTTCCCTTAGACGAAGAGATGGATTCATTTAGAATCACGGGCCACAGAGAAGGGAGCTCAGGTGTGGCAGAAATGGCAGGTGGCTGGAGCTGACCTGACAGCAATTAAATGTACAAATCTTTGATTAGGCTCATGGGAATGGAGTCATTAGCTACAGTGAATGGACCAGCTTGCTTTCCACTGCCTCATTAGTCATAATACTGATATTACTTTAAAAAGCCTGGAAAAAAAAGCCCTCCCACACAGAATTAGGAAAGTTGAGTTTCAGGGGGGGAAAAAAAAAAAAAAGCTAGTGTAAGCATTTTCTAAATGAACAAACAGAACTTGGCTTTTCTGCATGCTCACTAACAAAAAAAGCCTGGTGTTTGCTGTACTGTGAAACAGCCCCATACCCAGGACTGTAAGCAATGTATTCACAGAGATCAACAAGTTGCTTTTGGCCACCAAAATTTAGTAACAGTCTCATCAGGCAGCATCCTGCTGTGCTCCAGTTCCAAATATCAGTGCCTTTAACAACATCCTACCCTGCAAGTGAAGACCTTTGGTCAGTTGCACAGTGGAATTATCAGGATGGATATAAGTTGCACATAAATCTCCAAACTAGCAGGCTTAGATTTGGCTTGGGCTTTATTTATCTTCCTGTAACATGACTGGTTGAAGAAGGGCTGCAATAACAACCTACTGCTGTAAATTAATGTCCTCCCCACCCCCGACTCTACCCTTGCTATTTCATGGAAAGTTCATAATTGAAATAATTTGTACCCACTCGCCCTTTCTTTGCCACTCTTCCTCCAGTTCTCTCTACCCTCCATTTCTCAGTGTTCCCTGAACAAAGAGGATCAGAAGTGCTTTCACCCAGGGCCTTCACGTAGAGGTTCAGGCCAATCTGTTGACTGCACAAAAGCAGTTTGGGACATATCAAGGGCAGTGGTTCTTGCCTCTCACATTCCTCAATCAATGGGCAGCAGAGCTGAGCCAGGGTCAGAGGGACATCAAGTCAGTGCCAACACTGCTGGGACAGGAATTCCCCTGCTATGGCAAGGAAAAAAAGGATGCCATGCTTTCTTGAGATTCATATTGCCCACTTGTACTGCTGTGCACTCATTGCATCATCCCTCTGAATGCTCAGGCACCTCTGGATTCTCCTGTCTCAGTGGCCATAAAAAACTGTCACCACCGTGACTTGTTCCTTCCAAGATGTCACAGGGACAGGACACGACAAGAGATCCCTGCCACAGGTAGCTTGCCCATATAGGCAGTGGGTGGAAAATCCCATTTTGTGATTTTTAGTTTGAAAATAAGTGTACAGCCTTCCTGCATT
Source organism: Ceyx cyanopectus (assembly GCA_013401355.1). Taxonomy (NCBI): domain Eukaryota; kingdom Metazoa; phylum Chordata; class Aves; order Coraciiformes; family Alcedinidae; genus Ceyx; species Ceyx cyanopectus. The sequence goes on along the minus strand of VYZU01074803.1, from coordinate 24,001 downwards.
AATAACTGCATACTTCACTTGCTGTAGGTGCATTGCTGTGCACACAACTTTGGAGATAGAAGAGCTAAATATGGAAGGGGAACTGAGCTGAAAGGGATGCTGCCTCTGAAGAAGAAGGCTTAAAGTCAATGAAGTTTAAAATATGTGGTACAAATCATCTGCTGGAGCTACCAGACAGGTAACTGCACTGAAAGAGAACACCCAGGCAAATCTCACTGCCTCAGTGACTGACAAGCTCAATTTCTTGAGCTGAAACTCTCCCAGCAGAATGGCCTTTCCTAAAACCATGTAAGCAGAGGACTGACTGGATTTTCCTGGTCTGAGATGACATCCAAACTCTTCAGGGATTCAGCAAAGGCAGAACAATCTCATCAGCCATGCAGCACTTTTTTTTTTTTTTTTGCTTTCCAAAATGGTGATGTTAGAAATACATGGCAGGATTCAGTCAATAATATCCCTGGGGCATCTTTGTTTTATTTCAATGAGCAGTGAACTTCCACGTTGAAACAAAACATGATGTCAAAAAAAAAAAGAAGTGGTCTTTGGGGGAGGGGAAATCCCAGGAAAGAGAGAATGAAGAAGAATAAGGATGAATTTATGAGGAAGGAGAAAATCAGAAAAAGCTGCTAAACAGCTTCTAAATTATTTTACTGTAGAAAATACAAGCTGCATTGTTTTTGTTCTTTCAGTGTCTGACTCCTCTGCCTTTTAAGGACAATTGAGTCTCTATCCTGATGGTCATCTTCCCTGAATCCTACCTGCTTATGTATGCACCTCTGCAGACCTCTCCTTGAGTGATTTCACTCTAGAAGCAGATCAGGGTCATGCATGACACCACAGGTCACACTTGACATGGTAATTAAAGCCTCAACAAGCTCTGAGAGATGCAGAGAAGGCCAATCTTGAGTTTCTCCTACTCCATACCCCTCTCTCAGTGCTTGCTACTGCCCAGAGCAACCAACAGCACAAGGTGGACTCCAGCAGTCTCAGTTTATTGCCTGATTTCTTAATCAGAGCTGCTGAGGCACAGGCACAGCTCCTCTTCTGCTGCCTGTTGTGGGGATGGTAACCTCCAGCCAAGGAATGGAAAAGAGGTTGGTGGACTGCAATAGCTGGAATTGCCACAGAGAGTTTTTTCTGGAGGTCATTTGTCAGTGGTAATTTAAACTCATTGGAAAAGTTCACCCTCAATGACTTAATATGGTTTTTTCCATCTCTAACTTCTGTGCCTGTGAAGAAAATGTAAACAANAAAAAAAAAAAAGCTAGTGTAAGCATTTTCTAAATGAACAAACAGAACTTGGCTTTTCTGCATGCTCACTAACAAAAAAAGCCTGGTGTTTGCTGTACTGTGAAACAGCCCCATACCCAGGACTGTAAGCAATGTATTCACAGAGATCAACAAGTTGCTTTTGGCCACCAAAATTTAGTAACAGTCTCATCAGGCAGCATCCTGCTGTGCTCCAGTTCCAAATATCAGTGCCTTTAACAACATCCTACCCTGCAAGTGAAGACCTTTGGTCAGTTGCACAGTGGAATTATCAGGATGGATATAAGTTGCACATAAATCTCCAAACTAGCAGGCTTAGATTTGGCTTGGGCTTTATTTATCTTCCTGTAACATGACTGGTTGAAGAAGGGCTGCAATAACAACCTACTGCTGTAAATTAATGTCCTCCCCACCCCCGACTCTACCCTTGCTATTTCATGGAAAGTTCATAATTGAAATAATTTGTACCCACTCGCCCTTTCTTTGCCACTCTTCCTCCAGTTCTCTCTACCCTCCATTTCTCAGTGTTCCCTGAACAAAGAGGATCAGAAGTGCTTTCACCCAGGGCCTTCACGTAGAGGTTCAGGCCAATCTGTTGACTGCACAAAAGCAGTTTGGGACATATCAAGGGCAGTGGTTCTTGCCTCTCACATTCCTCAATCAATGGGCAGCAGAGCTGAGCCAGGGTCAGAGGGACATCAAGTCAGTGCCAACACTGCTGGGACAGGAATTCCCCTGCTATGGCAAGGAAAAAAAGGATGCCATGCTTTCTTGAGATTCATATTGCCCACTTGTACTGCTGTGCACTCATTGCATCATCCCTCTGAATGCTCAGGCACCTCTGGATTCTCCTGTCTCAGTGGCCATAAAAAACTGTCACCACCGTGACTTGTTCCTTCCAAGATGTCACAGGGACAGGACACGACAAGAGATCCCTGCCACAGGTAGCTTGCCCATATAGGCAGTGGGTGGAAAATCCCATTTTGTGATTTTTAGTTTGAAAATAAGTGTACAGCCTTCCTGCATTAATAACTGCATACTTCACTTGCTGTAGGTGCATTGCTGTGCACACAACTTTGGAGATAGAAGAGCTAAATATGGAAGGGGAACTGAGCTGAAAGGGATGCTGCCTCTGAAGAAGAAGGCTTAAAGTCAATGAAGTTTAAAATATGTGGTACAAATCATCTGCTGGAGCTACCAGACAGGTAACTGCACTGAAAGAGAACACCCAGGCAAATCTCACTGCCTCAGTGACTGACAAGCTCAATTTCTTGAGCTGAAACTCTCCCAGCAGAATGGCCTTTCCTAAAACCATGTAAGCAGAGGACTGACTGGATTTTCCTGGTCTGAGATGACATCCAAACTCTTCAGGGATTCAGCAAAGGCAGAACAATCTCATCAGCCATGCAGCACTTTTTTTTTTTTTTTTGCTTTCCAAAATGGTGATGTTAGAAATACATGGCAGGATTCAGTCAATAATATCCCTGGGGCATCTTTGTTTTATTTCAATGAGCAGTGAACTTCCACGTTGAAACAAAACATGATGTCAAAAAAAAAAAGAAGTGGTCTTTGGGGGAGGGGAAATCCCAGGAAAGAGAGAATGAAGAAGAATAAGGATGAATTTATGAGGAAGGAGAAAATCAGAAAAAGCTGCTAAACAGCTTCTAAATTATTTTACTGTAGAAAATACAAGCTGCATTGTTTTTGTTCTTTCAGTGTCTGACTCCTCTGCCTTTTAAGGACAATTGAGTCTCTATCCTGATGGTCATCTTCCCTGAATCCTACCTGCTTATGTATGCACCTCTGCAGACCTCTCCTTGAGTGATTTCACTCTAGAAGCAGATCAGGGTCATGCATGACACCACAGGTCACACTTGACATGGTAATTAAAGCCTCAACAAGCTCTGAGAGATGCAGAGAAGGCCAATCTTGAGTTTCTCCTACTCCATACCCCTCTCTCAGTGCTTGCTACTGCCCAGAGCAACCAACAGCACAAGGTGGACTCCAGCAGTCTCAGTTTATTGCCTGATTTCTTAATCAGAGCTGCTGAGGCACAGGCACAGCTCCTCTTCTGCTGCCTGTTGTGGGGATGGTAACCTCCAGCCAAGGAATGGAAAAGAGGTTGGTGGACTGCAATAGCTGGAATTGCCACAGAGAGTTTTTTCTGGAGGTCATTTGTCAGTGGTAATTTAAACTCATTGGAAAAGTTCACCCTCAATGACTTAATATGGTTTTTTCCATCTCTAACTTCTGTGCCTGTGAAGAAAATGTAAACAACGTAAACAGTGCAGCAGAAATCCTTTCCAGTCAGCTTTTCTTTTTTGCTTCCCATTCACAGCAAATGTTTAGGTAAAAAAGCCCACTAAGGCAGAAGAAGATGAAGCAAGATCCAGGGTTGTGACTTCAAAACTTGCAGCCCTCCACCATCTTGCTGCTTGGCCAAAAGCTGTGGCACAGCCAGGATGGAAACAGGAAGAAAAAGTATTTTACACCATGTGTTTTGACTCTGCTCTGAGGCTCAGATGACCTGTTGGTAAAAAATGCCTGTGTCCTGTCTCCACAACAGATATATCAGTTGTAAATTATCTGCCCAGTTTAGCCATTGTGAGTAAGGTCCAGTGGGAATTAACGGCACTGGGATATTGTTGATGTTGGCAGATAGCCTCCAAAAAACAGCTTCTTTAATCCTGGGAGGTTGGAGGGGGGGTTGAGGTGAAACACTTTGCTGAGAATATCCCTATTTGGGACAGTTGTGTGTTTTGGGAGAAGATTGGAGGGGTGGGGGTGCCCATCTCTCCCCTGGCTGCCCTACCCCAGTGCAGGCAGGAGCTCCTCCCCATCCTGCTGCCAGCTCTGTGCCTGGCTGCTCAGCATCCCCTTACACGTAGTGGGAGCTGGGGGTCAGAGGGGGGGGAAGCGAGGCAATTTGTAGTCATGTTACATTTCCTACTTCAAAACTCTTGTTTTTACAACTATTGGCCTCGCCTGCCCCGGGAACTCTGGCCTCTGCAGCAGGCTGTGTTGTTTCATTGCTGTCAGCAGTGGGTCTTTTCTCTTTGCTCCTGCAGGAAGGCTTTTGTTTCATGTCTTTCCTCCCCTGATGCATGCTGTGCTGGCCAGGCAGCCTGCCACGTGCTCCCAAGCCTCCTTTCCACCCCTCTGCCCTGCACCACAGCAGCCTCCAGCCCTGCTCCCCGTGCAAACACTCCTTGGGTGCTTCGGGTGCAGATGCTCAGGGTCCACTCCCGTGTTTGACTGCAGCACGTTGTGTGATAAGAGGGTGGACACCTGGACACTGGCCAGGCCAAGCATTATGGCTCTGTCTCTCTCACTCTGTTTACTTTCTGTGACAGTTTCTCTTTTCAATTCTCATGTTTGCAATGTTGATCTAGGAGGGTGGCCATCTGGATTCCTGCCTCCACCGTGGCTCGGTATCCACCTCCTCACTTCTCCAACTCATTTGGACTCCAGCTTCACCCCATGGCAGGTCTCATCGTGGCCAGAGGGACCCAGCTTTCATTTCTTGTCCTTTCTTTTTGCCTTCCTTGGGTTAGGCTGATCACTAGGAGCACGTGGGGGTCCTCTCAGCTCTGTGACACAGTGGTAGATACGGCCAAATTCAGCTGATAACAAATTGAGATGCATCCAACCTTAAGTTCAAAAGACAGCACTGCCCATGCTGAGGGATGGGAAGGGGATGCACAGATTCATTTTGTCATTAAGATTTACATCCAGTAGGAGACTCTGAGACTTTCCTATGGCTTCTCCTCTTGGAGTCACTGCATTCATGTCACAAAGGCTTTGAGCAGAGCACAAAAGTGTCTGACCCCATGCGTGACCTCAGGGTGTGGGGTATTTTCAGAAATCATCTCAGCAAGTCAAAAGAGCGAAGAAAAGTCTGTATGATTTTTTTTTTCCTTCCAAAAATTTGTCTTAGGAGCCTTTGAGCCCACCAGCTCCAGCTATTCTCTTCAGTCCTCAGCTGGCCTCTCCAGAAGTCTTGCTGCCAGGGTGCTGGAAGCACTGGTGGAATGTCTACAGCACAGCATGGATTCACTGCAGAGATTTGCACTGACTGGGACAGAGCAAGAGCTGGAACCCACAGAAGTACAGCTCTATCAGTGTGGCTCCCTGCCCAGCCTAATTAGACCTGCCAAGATGGGCTAATTAGTTAGGCTGAGTGCCATACCAATGTGACTATATTGCTTTCAAGAACCAGCAAGCATCATGTGCAGCTTGCTTCAGCGTGGAGATCCAACGTGAAGCTGAGCAGATGGACTGTGTATTCACAGGGTTTCCCTCTCCAGCATGAGCATGCTGAAGCTGTAAGAGACAATGTCACACATCAGTGTCCATTTGGGTGGCAAGAGGCTTTTCAGAAGGGCCTCCATCAATGAAGCTTCATGACACTCACAGTGAAATGAAGCACAGGAGATCTTCCCCGTTGCCAGAGAGGAAAACCAGGGCACTCAAACCCTGAGATGCTTGTTGGTGGAACACTGGGGAGGGAACCTCTGGCCAGACTCATCTCTCAGCTCAGCCTGCCCACAAAACCACCCTGCCCTCTTGCCCAGCAGCACTTGGCTGCCTTCCTCACCCCTGTGCCACAGCCTTGGCCAGTCCTGCAAGGCTCACCCAGCACAGCTCCGAACGTGCTTTGGACACTCCTTTCTGAGGATCTCTTCCTTGCCTTGACAGTCACACGTTGTATTTTGCCCTTGAAGTGCTGTCCACAGCCTTGCACACCTAGTGTGGACGCTGGCAGGCTGTGGTGGGCACTGATTCCACCGTGTCTGCGGCTCCCCACAGCCGGAGGAGGGTGGAGAAATTTGCTCTTCAAGTGCGTAAGAAGGCAGTGAATCATAGCAGCAGCAGCAAGCTCTTGTTTACCAACATCTCACTCCGTCTCAAGATTTCTTTTAACACAGTCATGAGTGAGATAACCAAAGTCTGGCTTCCAGTCGAGACAAGCGCCGCACTGTTCTCAGCCAGAGGAAAGTTTCTTCTTGGCTGATGTGCTGGGGACATTGTCCATGGATCATAACGTCCCAGCTCCTCCCATGGAAAGGATCTTGTGTGGAACACACAGAAGAACACTTGCTATTAGAGGAAGGGCTCCAAAAATTGGCCATTTCCTTCCCAGGTCTGGCAGACAGTCTGGTAGAGGGGTGAAATAAATGAGAAGGAGCTTGTGGAGGTGGCAGTGCCACTGGGTCAGCACGTAGAAGTAAAGCAAGAGGAAAAGCATGGGTTGCACACACACAGGAATACTGTGGCATTTATTACAGTGCAAGCATTAACAGCAGCTTGTTGCCCTAACTGAAGGCTACGGTGTAATTACCTTAATTACAATGCTGCTGGCTGAATTTGCTTGAGAAGTATGCCATTCTCTGTGCCCTATGGGGTAATGAATAATCCCAAATACTTCAGCAGTTGAGAGGGAGCTCTGAGATCTGTTTGGACTGCAGCACAGTCCCATAGGCAGGCTTTTTGCTTAATGGTATTTTTCCCCATCTGGCCAGAGGATCTGCCTGCATTTGGTGCCCCCCAATAAATTTACTCACTTTGCCAATTGTGAGGAGAGGTTGTGACACTTTTAGGGATGGAGCTGCATTTAACTTCTTTACCACAAGACCACAGGCTACAGAGATTTCTGACCCAGTAGACATGAATGTGAAAGTGTTAGTTTCATAGCTGCTGATCAGGCCAATTAAAACAATTGAGCATAGCACACACTTGTTTCCCACAGACCCATCCACATCTGCACACTGCAGAGCCTGCACCCCAAATGCAGCCATCCTGCTTTTTGAGGGTCAAAGTGACATGCTCAGTGAGAAAAGGCTCTGTGCAATGTGCAGAGCTGAAGCTGGAAGCAGGTAGGAGACCCAGACCAAATGCTGGTGGCACTGGGGCCACAAGCAACAGCAGCTGCCCACACACAAACACAGCCCCATCCTTCCCAAAGGGGTTAAAGGAGAAGCCCAGCCCCATAGCTGCCATCCTGCTGTAAAATAACCATGGCCATGACCATCCAGGATGGATTCAAAACCTCAGCAGCATAAAATCAAACTTAAAACGTTATTTGGACCTTCATCAGTTGTTAGTTTTCACCTTTGGTTCTGCTGCCTCACCACTTTCCCCCACAAATAAGCACTGTTCTGTGAAGCTTCACCTCACTTCCCAGAAAAAGATAATTCCCAAGTGGTTTTTTTTCCTAAAGAGCAGTAGGAATAACTGGCTTTTGAATTCAACACAGCAAGCCCACAATTAAATGTTTTGGGTTGACAGGAAATGAAACTGTATTTTCTTGGTGAAACAATAAAACCCCCCAAATTCCACTTTGGATCAACTGAGTGTTTGGTTCGACCTGAAACAAAACACTTCATTTTTGTGTTTCAACTTTTCACCCCTTTATATTTATTGCAGGCAGGAAAACCTCAAAACAAAAACAAATGTTTTGAACTGAAAAGTTGATCTGTTTCTCTTTGAAATCATCACTCTGCCTTGACTGCAATTGCTCACAATTACCCTAAAACTGAAACTCTTTCCTAGATTTCAGATTTAATTCACATACAGCTTTGCACAACACAAAACAATATCCCAAGGATTTCACCTGGCCCAATAAAACTATCATTTGAAATTGAGTGTCTGGAAAAAAATTAAATAATTATGGGTTTTTTTGCAAACACCCTCTCAAAACCAGGTACTTACCTTGCTCTTCTCTTTATAACACCTTATGCAGGGGATGAGAGAAGAGGGTTTGCTTTTGACCTAGTCCTTATATGGCCCAAAGGCAGGACCAAAGAGCAAAGGCAACCTCTAATGCTCTGCAGCTGCAAGCAGCATCTCCCAGCTGAGCTGCATGCAGTGCCACTTCACACTGGGCATGTGCTACGTGAGATCCAGCTGTGTGGTGCTGGGAACTGGGTGCATCTGGGAATGATTTCCAGCCTTAGGTCCAGGAAATAAGGAGCTGCTCACCCAGCCTGCTTTTGTCTTCCACTGCTCATCAACCAGTGGGAAAGTTTAACTGTATATGGGGTTTATTGGGCTTCAGTCTATCTCCAGGTTTTGTCTATTAGCAATAGAAGGGAAACAGCCTCTTGAGATGTTTTATTATTTCCATTTCTAATTTCATATGAAAAAGCAGAACAGGGAATAGATTTGGCCTTTGACCCTTAAAGAGTTTGGAGCAAAGATCCCATCTGTTCTGCATTTTGGCTGGACCTATTCACCATTTCTGGTAACATCTGGATATATTAATGCTTTAAAGAGCAGAAACAGCCTTCGACAAAGATCTCTCTGCCTCTGAGCAAAAATGAGTCTTCTTTATCCTTGTGTCACTGCAGAATCACCCAGAACACAAACCACAAATAGAACTGCCTGCCCAGAAGCAGATATGCATCAGAACTAGAAAATTAAAAGAATGAGCAGAAGTGAAAGAGTTACCAAAATGCTACAGCCTCTCCCAGCCTTTCCTTGGGTGGAGTGTGTAAAGGTTAACGATTTCTAAATATTCAGGAGTAATAAATGATCTAAGTAGTTTTCTGGCGGTACCTCATGTTCCCAGAGAAACAAATACTTCAAGGATATGCACCATTTCAGAAGAATGTGACAGAGAGAGGGAGAGATTTATTTGAAAAACTTGAGATGGTTTGTCTCGTCACTGATCATAAAGGTGCAGGCTCTTTCCATCCAGAAATACCACCAGCTGAACAACGAGGAACACAGTGCTTTAAGGTTTGTGTCTCTCCAGTGAAGGGCTTAAAATGACATTATATGGAGGGGTTTTTTCTGTTTCCTCCACATATATCTTCAAAATGATCCATTCTCCAATAAAACCTTTCTCCTTCAAGTTGTTTTGGCAGCACACTGGGTATTATTTCATTCGACCAAAAAATCAGCTGTAAGGATCAAACAGGAATAAAAAAACCTTGCAGATATTTGCAGTGCAGTCGCTCCTATCCCCATTCACAGCAGAAGGAGGAGGGATTACTTCTGTGGGAAGTTATTTGTCTTTGCAGCTATCCCAGTGCCAAGCTTGGGTGAAACCTGTCAATCACTGAAGAAGCTACTGTGGGAGTGAAACAGAAGATTTCACCAGACTGAGCTGTAGCAACAATTTTTTCTTGCCTCTGTGGCAAAATGGAAGATTCTCACCTCCTGTATACTCTTTACAGTCAGCAGTAAAGAAAGGGTCAAGGAGCATGGGAGGTCAGGGTAAGATCTGGGTTGGAAAGCAGCACTTTCTTCCCCTGATTTTGGATGAGAATGAAAAGGGGGAAGGAGAAGGGATGCAGTCTGTGGCCAATATAAGCATCAGTAACATGAGTTGTAGGTGAAGACACAGCAGCAGTAGGAAGCAGTACACATGGGTAAAGCAGCTGCTGGGATAAAGGGCAAAGCAAGCTTTCCCTTCCATGAAATAGGAGCAGAAGAGATGAGAGGGTTGGTTGCAAATAAGAAGGTCAGGACGTGGTCGAGATCGTAGGAGAGGTGCAAAGGACTCTGTGTATTCACTTATTTTAATCTGATTGAAATCTGAGCATTTGACTAATGGAAATCCCACAGCCAGGGCTGATGGTTTAGCAGCTTTACATCACAAATCACAGAATCTCAGAATCTTCATTGGGTGAGCAGGAGCTGGTGACCATGCTTGCCTTAAATGCAGGGATGCTGATAACAAACCTTTCTCAGTCACATGCAAGCAAGACTGTTGTTTCTGGCATAAGATGTGGCTGCAAGGAGAAAAGGCCTTTTGGAGGATTCAGGAAAACCTGGGTTAATTCACTGTGGTTAGTGATGCAAAGGATGGAAATCCCAATTTAGATTAGTCTCCATGGGGAAGGACATATCCTATCCCCTACACACCAATCCCAGCTTCTTCTCTGCCAGTTCCAGCCTTTCATTCACCTCTAAGTGCACTTACACACTGTGTGCTCCTGCAGAGGGATTGACCTAGTTGGGTGCTAAGCACCGTGATGCTGATCTGCTTTAGTACATCGTGCACCATGGGTGTAACAGCTCCCCTGGCTCTGCAGACATCCCTCCAGGTCACGCCGAGTTCACCCCGCTGCTGCTGCCAAACCCTTGGTGGAGGATTGAGTGAAACAGCATGGGATCAACCCCTCTTCTGAGAAAACCCTTCCCTGTCACTGGCGTGGCAGCAGGAGCAGCAAGAGATGCCAACCAGAGAGCTGCCAGCTGCAGCTCCAGGGTCTCCTCGTGGCAAGAGAACCAACAACTGCTTTCAGATGGGTTTGTTGTGACAAGAAGTTTACCTGCAACCTCCCAAATCCCTCAGAAAACATGACTAAAGTCAGCCCCTTGTACTGCACAGCCTTTTAGCAGAAAGCGGGTGCTTGGCACTGAGCTGAGTGTGGTGAGATGAACTCTTACCTGTGAGATTGACACAGATTGGGCTGCTAGAACAAGCCCACGGCTGAGTGCTCTGTGCACACCTCTCTTGGGTAACAGCTGGGCTGAGGTCCAAGGAATCTGTATAAAACATGCTCAGGACTGCTCAGCCAATTAATCTTTTGTAACTTTGTGGGGGGAAAAAAAAAAAAAATGGCATGTGATCATGTAATTAATGGTTGGCTCCTAAGGTGTGTGCACTAATTAAGGATCAAGCCTATGGTTGCTCAGCAACTCTGTTTGCAGCATTTTCTAGCACTGAAATGCTTGACTACAGCCTGAATAAATGTTCTTTCAGGCTGTTTTCTGCATCACTATTCCTCAGAAAGAAGCAGATTGAGAAGGCAGACAGGGCATCTTCTGTCCACATTGTCCAGGATGGGTGGGACCTGTTGCTCTCCCATCATGACCCATGCTGTGAGGTCTGGTAGAAAGCAGCAGCAGGGTGTTGCATCCCCCGAGAGCTCATACTGCTGGTGAGGTGATGTGTGTGCAGTGTGCTTTGGAGACTGGAGCTGATAGCAGAAGAATGGTCGTGCCAAGAGTTAGAGGGTTTCTTTCCAACACTGCTCCAGAGCATCAGCCTTCTGTCTGAGATTGTAAGGTTTTGGTTAAAGTTTTTCTTTCCCATCCTCTTCATCCTGTCACCATGCTTGTCTTCTTCCTGATGGTTTCTCTCACCCCACTAACAGCTTGCTCTTTTTCTCCCCTCTCCACCACTGGTCTCTGTCTCTCCACACTTCCCTCTCCTTTGATGCTTAAGCATCAAGAGGAGCAGAGTGAGCACTGAAACAAGGGAAGAAACAAAACTCACTCAAGACCACAGCGTATCCTGTGTCAAATATTGGAGGGAAATGTGTGTTCATCCTCTGATTCCACAGGGGGAGATGCTCTGAGAGGTCAGAGCCCTTTGCAGTCAATAGTCCCCAAACCATTTTTCATATAACTTGGCCAAAGTTGGGCAGATTTTCCTGAATGCAGCAAACATTATATTCCTGCTTCAGAGGCTTCTCTCTGCCAAATTTAAGTTTTTTCCTTCTTCTCTTGGGGGAATGCAAAAGCACTTCAGCAAGGCAAAGTTCACCAAGACGGAATACAGAGACAGGATTTTCCCTTAAATGCTCAGAAGTGCTTGGAACAGTCTGGCAACGCCTCAGACAGACACTTGGGATGGAAAATATCAATTTAAACTGTAAAAGCCCAGGGATGTGACAAAATCAATTTGAAACACTCATTGTAGCAAGCAAAGTGGAGGTAGTTGGGCATTGATATCAGGGTAGCAACACTCAAGATATCACCAGTCACCAGAAAATGTGCTTGTGGTACTAGTGCCAGACATCTTTAGGCTCCCCCTCCAGGGTCTGCCTTGAATTCGGGATTTTTAATGGGTGATAGGATGATCCCAAAGCCTGGTTTAGATGTGCTGAATTTTAGTCTACAAATTCCCTTCAATTTTCTTCATCCTCCATTCACACCACACACCAATAGCCCTCTGCTGTGTTACTGAAGACACTCATTGAATATAGAACAAAAGGCAATCAAATCCATCTATTTGTTTATACTGTGAGCATCATTAGACCATATAAATACACAAAAGACAATGTATTTGGTAATCACAACAACATAACAGCGAATTTTCCATGAACTGTGCAGCTAACTTTTTACACCTCCAGTGTAAATTGTGTGAATATAATTCCAGTAAAATCATTGCAGAGCTTTCATATGCTTTGAACTGGAAAGTCATTGTGAGAAATGAATATTGGGTTTTTTTCTTTCCTATATAATGCTGTAGGTGATTCCTTACCTTTACAAAGTCCAACGTGCACACATTGTTATTGTTGAGGTGTAGTCCTTAAGGTTGACTGCTCATTTGAAGGAACATTCCTGTGTTAAAAACAACAAAAAAAACCAAAATAAAACCCCAAACAGATAATGCAGAATTAGTCCATTCAGTTCCAGCCTTCTACTATTTAAATTGGAAATCTTTTACAGACTCATTTAATTGAAAATCAATATTTTGGGTTACATAATGGAAAATTTTACTATTAACAAGCAGTGTGATTCTGCAAAATTTCACTTAGTTTGAAGCCATCAGTCATAGTTTCTCCAGTTAAGAACCTGATTGGATTTGAAAAATTACTCAGGATTCACTGATGAACATAGCCAAGAAATACAACACAAAAACTGCCTTTCTGTGTGTTCAGAGCTTTAGGAGAGGGGCTTTTAAATCTGGATGGAAGGACTTTTAAAATAGATTTGAATTTAAAACCCTCTCACCTTCTCACAAATGGGCTGAAAACATCTTTTAGCAGTTACAGCATATCTGCATCTTTTACCACTGAGTTCACCAGAGTGTTAAAGAAGTTCTAATATGTCTTTTATGTTCATACACCTTAATTAACTCTCTTGGCTTCTCAATAATTATCATCCTGAAGAATCATTGGATACAGAAAGGCTGAAATTTCCTGTGTATATGAATCTAAATCAGACAAATCTCAGCCACGGCCAGCCAAATCCTAAACTCTTTCCTTTAGATTCCCTTCATAGATGATGAAGAGGAAATTCAATCCCTGCAGAGGGAAATTGCTTCCAGTTGTTTTTAATGTGTGTCTTTGGATAAGGGAAGTGCTCTCTAGAGCTGCAACTCTATTTCTCTCCCTCCACTGATGATGGGAGACATGCCTAAATTCTCAAACATCCAAAGTCACTTGTGATAAATTCTGTGCTTAAACAAGCACAGAATAATCTGTATAATCTGGTTTCAGTGTGATTACTCATATTGGTGAAACTACAGTCAAGCTCAAGCACCTGCTTGATCTGGAACAAAACCTATGATAAGGAATATGGACATAACTTTGATATGAGAGGTGTAAATATCTACCTGTCCTGTGTGGGAAAAAAAAAAAGTATTAAGACCCCACTCCTTTATTTCTTCTACTGGGTCCTGTACAAAGATGTGTTGCCTGAGAAAGTGCAGGTACAGCAGGAAGAGCAAGTTCTGATCAGCATGGATGCAAATGGGATACAAATGATGCATGAGCCACATTTCATCAACCTCAAACACTTCTCCATGAAAATAAGGCAACATAAACTCCATTTTCCATTAAAATAAGGCAACAAAAACACCCTTTGCTGCTGCTGAGTGGTTTGCAGCTTAATTTTTCGGTGCAGAAGAGCAGGCACAGAACAGAACTTTGCTGGAATTACTAAGTGCTGCTTGTCTCCAAACTTCTTTGGAGAGTATTATCCTTTGATCACTTTTCAGCTGCATATTTTGTGAGAGACAGCATTCTGAACCTAGCCACAGAACTCACAGGGTTTTTGTGATTTATACTCCTTTGCCAAGGAAGATTGCCCCTCTCGGTGAGCAAGCAATGGTCAATTGATTTCAAGGGCAAATCCTGTTGGCACTTTAGACAGAAATGATTGCACCCCTTGTTATCAAAGTCCCAAGGTCAAGTCATCCAATAGGACTGATTACATTGTCTAATGGTTTTTCTATGCTCATTAAAGTGCATTCAAATATTCAGAATCACCTCTGATCATGACATTCAAAATCTGCTCTGCTGGCTCCTGCCAAGCAGAAATGTATTCTCTAATCTTTAACCACATAAACAATAGATAACTGCTTGTAATTGGGTTCAAATTGATTTCAGGTGGCTTCAGAGAAAAGCAATTTCTATAACAGATTAACCTTTTAATTAACGTTTATTAAGGATATTACCAGGTGCAGGAATCCTCCCAAAGCAGAAAATTACACTTCATAGACATTAATTTACGATCAAATGGCTGATCCATTCCCAGGCCATTATTCATATATTTATCATCATTTCTTGCACTTCATGAAAATGTCATACACTCTAATTAACTATTGTAATGCTCTATGTTTAAAATACGTTGTTCTATATCAAATAGGTGAATGGAAATATTAAAATCAAGATATCCATTGGCACAGGTTTTTAGAGAAGGAGCCAGCACTCCTTACTCCATGTCACTATGGGCAGGATATTCAACTGTAGCATCAGCTTCTCTGAAGGCTTGTGTGATGCTTCATTTGTGCAAAAGCATGGTGAATTTTGCCTCACTGAGGTTTGAGGTGATTTACCTGAGTCTGACCACCTCTGGACATATCTCTAAATTAAAAAACAAATGCCAGTTATTTTCTGGAAACATATATAATATTAAATTTAAGAAGAGTCAGACATTGGTCACACTGTTCTCTCCCCCTGGCTTTGCTTTGGACAGTTCCAACCAGCTCTCCCCAAGAAAAATCTGCCATGGGGAGGGCTGATTCTGTTAATCTGGATATCAACCAGCATGTTCCATTTGGCTTTGAGGCCAGGATCAGTCCCTGATCCTTTTTCACCTGACAGTATAGACACCACCTCTGTGCCTATTGCCAATTTGCTGCTGCCCTAGAATAACTTTCTGCAGCCTCAGGTCATTCTCCTGGTGAGCAAACTGACAAATCTGGTGCTCTCAGGGGGTTCATTTTATTCTGTTTTGTTGGAATTGTGGCAGGAGTTACTCCCAAGCATTACACATCACTTCTTTACCCATGGCTTCAATTCCATGCTATATACAAATTATATGCTTCAGACACCAAGCAAAAAATTGTCCTGAAAAGTTCTCATCATTCCACGGTGTGCTTCCCATCAAATTATGTCAATTAAAAAGCCTTAATGAAATAAATCAATAGGTATAGGAGTCCTTTAGTTCTCTTTTGTTCAACTACCAGTAGTGTATTATTTCCTTCCAGCATCCTTTCTTACATCCCCAGTTCCAAATAAAAGACATCAAAATGTTACTTCAACTAATAAAATAGATTTTCTTCAAAACAAATAAAACAAAATAAGGTTGATACGGGGCTGGGGACAACTCCTGGGCAGAGGGAGAATTTGATCTCTCTATGGCTAGGTTGGTAACATTTCTGTACTTGTTTTAAATATATTGGTTTCTTGAAGATATGAAATTTTGCCAACTTTCTAAAGAGTCCTCTGTTTAAAATTAAATGTATCCTACCATTTCCATGCAGTTTCTTTGATTCCTTAATGTCAGATAATTTATTTTTTTTTAGATATCCCAGAACTATGGAGTTCAACAACAGAAGAGTTGTTTTTCTCTTTGTTAAATGTATCAGAACCAGAAAAAAAAGATAAAAGTGAACTCCTCTGCAAGGCTCACACAAGAGCCCCTAAACAGCACGAAGGAGAAGGAGCCTATGAAGCAGTTTTACTAGGATCTGCTTAACAATATGCTGCTTCCTGATTAATATCATCCAATTGTGATGCATGAATCAATTGTAATTTAGATGATTGCACTCATGCAGCATCATATCAAAATGAGAATGAGACACTTAGACAATCATTGCTTTCTCTATTTTTTTTATGTGTACTCCCTCTAACAAGGTAATTTGTATGATACACACTTATTGCTAGATTTCTGTAAAGTCACAAGGCAAAACACTGATAAAATAGGGGAAAAGGACTATATAGGCACAGATGAAACCAGTTTGCAGACAACCAAACGCATGTTACAACCTGTTGAGAAAAAAGAGAAAGGAAAAGTAAGCTGCTGCTGCTGCTAAGGCACCACCCTGGGACACACAAGAGCTGGAATTAAGTTCCTTCTGTGCAAGAAAATTCCTCTGAGTCATCAGACACGTGCTTTCTGCAGTGGTTTGAGAGCTATCAGCCCAAGGGAGAACTGAAATAACACAGCTAGGCTTTGACGATCTGTGAACTAGATTGCATACCTTTGCACGCTCCAAATATGGATTGCACAATGTCCTAGAAACAACTTTGTGGCTCACTAGTCCATCCTTCCAGGCTCCCATCCCAAAAATTCAGCTTTTTTTTTGAGACCCAAGCCTCACGGTGCTGCAGGCACCACACCAGGGCTTGCTGCAGGCAACCAGAGACAAGTCCATGGACCCTACAGTCACCGAGGCAACTTGGCAAAATGATTTATTAAAGAAAAATAGGGTTTCCTGCTTAATCAAGCCCCTGCTTAATCATTAGCCATCAGCAAAGACTAGTTACTTAACAAAAACTTCCAGTATCATAACTGTTTTCAAGCACAGGAGATGTAGTTCTCAACTAACAATATTGGTTGCAAGAAAAGAAAAATCAGAAGCCTAAATTGATGATCTTGATACATCTATTTTGGAACAGAAAGTAACTGGTTGGTCATCAAATTGCTGGGAGTGATAGGTTACAAAAGGAGCAGGTAACACTGGGAAGGTCCTTGGCTTGGCCATGTTGGAGATATTTCAGGTGAGGAAGTTGTTGATATGAGACATCAACTTGGGAAAAAAAATGCTGTAATTTAGTAAAAAAGTTATTGAAGTTTTAATGATTTATTATAGTATATATATATTTTTTTAAATTTTTATATATATAAACCAGTA
>VYZU01074799.1:2935-31254 GCA_013401355.1 Ceyx cyanopectus | reverse complement strand
AAAAAAAAAAAAAAAAAGAGAATGTTTGCATCTGGTGATGAATTGGTTCTCCACATGGCATTCTCCACCTTGGGCTTTTTTGGTGATGCCATTATCTACTGTGAATCCAGTGGGTGATGGGGTGTTGAGTACCACAACCACAATCACACTGAAAGGAAGGCTGAGTAGCTAGGCTAACAAATGGGATTCTGGAGAGCTAGAGTCCTTGTGGAAATATGAAATCAATGCATATTGTTGGAAGGAAAAACGTTGTCATTGAAATTACTTTAATTATAAATGATTCCTGATTGAGGAGTCTTCTGCTTTAACTTCAAAAGTCTAAAAATTAGGTGCGTAAGACTTCATTTGTTTTAGAAAGGCTTTCCATGAGTTTTTCAATAACTTTATTGATGATCTTGGTTATGGGGTGTGAAGCACTTGAATCAAATTGCCAAGTATATTTAATTAGGAGGTTTTGAAACCAGCAGTGTGAACAAAAAAATGCAAAACTAAGTGATCTCTCCTGTGAATAGGAAGATATCTACTCCCTAGGCTGTCTATCTCTTACCTACTATTAAGCTCTAAACTCACACATTACTTCATTTTTAAAATATCCAATCTTAACAGGAAAAGGGAGTCCAATGTAAGACCAGGTTGTGCTGGATTTGGCTGGGATAGAGTTAATTTTCTTCACAGAAAAATAGGTAGTGTGGGGGCTATGTTTTGGGTTTGTGCTGGAAACAGTGTTGATAATGCAGAAGTGTTTTGATTACTGCTGAGCAGCACTCACAGAGAGTCAAAGCCTTTCCTGCTTCTCAGACCACCCCTACAGCAAGTAGGCTGGGGGTCCACAAGAAGCTGGAAGGTGACACAGCTGGGACAGCTGACTTGAGTTGACTGACTGGGTATCTCATACTGTTTGATGTCATGCTCAGCATATAAACCTGTGGGAAGAATGAGGGAGGAACATCAGAGTTACAGTGTTTGTCTTCCCAAGTAACCATGACCTGTGATGGAGCCCTGCTGTCCTGGAGATGGCTGAACACCTGCCTGCTGCTGGGAAGCACTGAATTAATTCCTTCTTTTGCTTTGTTTGCCCATACAGCTTGTGTTTTACCTATTAAACTGCCTTTATGTCAACCACTAAGTATTCTCAATTTTACTCTTCCTATTCTCTATCCTATCCCGCTGGGGGGGAGTAAGCAAGCAGCTCCATGGTATGTAGTTGTTGGCTGAGGTTAAACCATGACACTGGTTCACGTTCAAAAAGTAAATAGAAAGCAAGACACAAAGATAGGACACTTTTTATACATTATTTATTATAAAGGAAGTATTGAAAAAATCCTACTGCTGGTAATAATGCCCAGCAGATACAAACTGTCCTTGAATATGTGATGTGGCAGCTGAAAAGAAGGACAGTATTCTGAACTGCACACACAAAGGAATTCTGTATCCTGCCAGGGAGGTGACAGATCCTCATCAACAGGACACATTAGATGTGTCAACAGATTTGAATGAAGTCATGAAAGCATGACAAAGGGATTAGCTGGTTAGGTCAAGCTCCCTATGTATCACTCAAGAACAAGTATATAGGTGTAGGTTCCATCACTTTTTTTTCTAGTAAAATATGGAAAATGTAAGAAATATAGGTGCATAATATTACTTTAAGTATTTTGTTGAATATAAGCTTCAATGAAATGTACTAATGGGGAACTGTCTCCCACAAAAGACAGTGAGAGTCTACAGAAATAAAAGAGAGATTTTTTTCCGAGATGTTTTTTAGCTATCAAGTGCTCTATTGTACTCAGGCTTTTAAAGGGAGTATGAGTTGGGGGTTACTCATGTTCTCCAACCCACTTCTATATTTTTTGCACTGCCTTATTATTATGATGCTAGAGAAGAATACAAGAACTACATTTTGCTTGCTGAAAGCTTATCTCTACAGATTACAATTGGCAGTAGCAGCACCACCACCTAATTGGCACAGGATTTATTTTCTAACCCAGTCACATTACATAATCTTAGGCAATTAACAATCTAATGGAAATGGAAGTTATTACCAGAAGATTGACTATGCTATAAAAACAGACTACCCAAAATGCCAGGTTTGGGCAGCTCTGAAGGAAGTGGAAGGTACCATCACAATGATTTCCTGAGCTAACTGTACTGATTAACATAGACAGATTGGTTTGAAATTGTCCCAACACACACACACATACACACACACACATCATTACAGGTATTACTGGGCAACCCTGGTCATGTCTGCAGAGCTGGCTATACAAATGACCAGTTATTTAATAATCACAGTTTATATACTCATTTTTTCTATCCATAGTAACAATTAAAAGCCTACAAAATCCTTATACAGGCTTCATGTTAGAGATGTAAGGACCATAAATACAGCTGTTATACTTCACAAGACACCAAAATCTAAATTTTCACTCTTCACTATGATTCATTTAAAACCTATGTGATTCATTTAAAGGTATGCTCAACAGCTGAAATGCTGTGCAATTTTGAAACCATATGCTTCAAAAGACATCTGTCAAGGTAAAAAGCTGCACTAGGAACAACCTTTTCATGCCAATGTCTGTTTCTACTGTAGATCTAAGGGTGTCTTCTCTTTAGACTACCCAAAGAAAAGATAATTCACTACACTAGTGAAATAGTACAGCAAATAACTTGCATGGTAGATGACTTATGAATGTGTATCATGAATACACATTGCCAGTATGATATTTCCCACTCTGGGCTAAAATCCTTGCAGTATTACTGTGCTAAGAACCAGGACAGAGCACAGTTTTGTCAGGGCTGAGTGTATGCCCAGGCTCTACAATCTCTGCTCCCTGTCCAGGGGTTTTGTAGCCTGGACTAGAGGTCAGGTCTGGTACAGGGCAGCAGGTAAGGTGGAATAGGGCTGCTGGGAACAGAGCTTTTGGAGAAAGATGTGAGACACCTCTATTGGAGGTCACCTCTTTGCCTGAGAGATGCAGTTAAGCTCAGACTCTCACACTTAGCTCAGGAAAAGACCACAATGCAAGTTTGCATGTGCCTTGCTGATTTTGATTGTAATCCTCACTCACTGACTTGACTTTCTCGCTTAACCTCAGACCTACTTCATCACGATGGATTTGTCTGGCAATTGCTGGAAGGTCACTGCCACCATGAAGGTTGCACTCTAAATATCAGACCTGGTCTTCAAAACTCTCAGTCCGACAGCTTTGAGAATGTATAAAATTAACATAAGTTCTTTAAAAGTTCCACACTTTTATCAGGAGTACATCTTGAAAATAAATAAAAATAACAAAACCAGCAACAGTAAAGCTTGCACTTTGCTTCCTAGGTAATCTGTCAAAAACATGCTGGTGTGCTTTCCTTTGCCACTCACCCCCATCCCAGAACAGAGGAGTTCTGACTAAAAGGTGATAGCTCTTCCGTAGATGCTGCTGAATAGGCAGCCTTTAAGTCAAAGTTTATGCTACATCAGATAAGAGTTATTTTATCAGCAGTGTTATAGGTAGAAGGAAGAAAATTGGATGGCATGAGTCCTAAATTTTTAGTTTCCAAAATGTACATGTAGTCTCAGAAGTAAGAACAATTACACTATCAAAAGTAGCTTCAAAGTGAAGACAATATTAGACTCCATATCAAAAGGAATTAATGTCCTTCAGTATCTTTGAATGGGTTTTGACCCCTGAGACCAACCACTTTTCCACTCGTTCAGATTCCAGTCCTCTTCCTTTATCACTGAATGAGTTAACAGAAGAACTGTTGTCCTTTGGATTGATGTTAGAATACAAGTAACCAAACTTCTTGTTATTTGACTGAAAAAAACCACTCCTCCAGGGAGATGCAACTGCCCCTTCTCTTTGAAGACCAAAAAGTCAACAGAATTTGTATTAACATTCAAGACATCAAGCATCTTTTGCAGCTCACCTTCCTTCAGTCTTGGGCATTACCCTTTGTCAGAGCTGGGTTCACTAGGACTGCACTATGCACACTATGTAGAATTGCCTTCTGACATAAAGAATGGTAGAGGAAAGTAGAGCTGTCCCCCCTCTGGACTCTGGTCAGAAAGCATAGAGAGTGGAACTAGTTACACATCTGGATTTAAGAATCTAGGGGGAAAAAAAAAAAAGGGGCATAATTTCAAATCAGCTTAATCTTTTAATGCTTTTGTGTATGGTTTTAATGGTTTTGTGTATCTATTTGTTAATGCTTTTAATGGTTTTGTGCATCTCACACAGATGTACTTTTTTTTTGTCAGTAATCCCCATATTATGAAAACATTGATGTACTTCAGCTAATACTTGAACTCTTACAGAAATTAAGCTCATACATTCTGTATCTTAGGTAGATGAAATGTGTAAGTATTGTATCATTTCCTATGTGGTATCTTTTTAAAGAATGATAAAGCCACTCTAGTTATTATTCATCCAGCAGATAAAAGTGACTCTCATGCTATTACAAAAGGAAAGCCCTTCCAGTGACAAATTCCCCAAGTAATCTGGACAAGATTAAACGTCATAATTTAAGATGTGATTAAATGAAATATGCCTCATCTGTGGCAATCAGATAGGACTCACAAAGATTATGGCACTATTTAAGGGAACACATGACACATCTCATTGCATACATGTGTGCCTAGACCTCAGTAGTCACCAAATACCTTTAAAATAGTAACAGCATTTGAGACAGTTGCCTACTGACAACCACAGGACTCTAATGTTAGAACTATACACAAACCTTTTTTTTTTTCTCCAGCCCTAAATAAATAAATAAATAAACCTTCAATGAGTAAAAATCACATGTATGCTGTTGAGTTCTATGAGTCAGACTATGAAAACTCTTTGAGGAAAGGACGACAGCTGAGTTCTATACAGATCTCAGCACAACTACAACTTGCTGTAAAAACAGATAAATAATACAGCTATCCAGAGAAGAGTAATTCTGTGCCCACTAAAATGTTCCGTTCTGAGATGGAAATAAAAACAAGTATCACCAAATGGTGTGAGCAAAGAAAGTTTCTGAATTCTCTCACTGCATGTCCTCTGTGGTCTCTTCTCCTTGGAAGCCAGCAGTGCTGAGGACTTTCAAGCTGGCTGCTGGCAGGTTGTGTGTGCTTAAGATCTCAGCTCCTGCCAGCTCTGTGGAAAACTGCCAAGAGGTCCAGCAGCCCAGCTGGTGGGACACCAGAAGGCTGCTTGTTCTGACTGCAGTCTTTGATCAAACCAAGTGATCTCTGCAATACATTTTGATTTTGATAAATGCACGTTCCCCACGGGAAAACATTTCATTAGAAGATTTCTGACCCATTGTGATAGAGTAACCCAGATGAGGGCTATTCTTGTTCTTTACCTGCAGAAATGAAGCTGAACGTATGGAGTTGGACATTACTTATTAATCCCTTGTGGTCCTATTCTAGTTATTAACTGCTGCAGCTGGTTAATGTGGAATTATGATGTCAGTAAGCAAAGGTCTCTGCACATCCTAAAAATAGATCTGTCCTTCCTTAATTATCTAGTTTTCTTGTTTTACAAAATGTTTTTAATGCAATGCTTTCCAATAAAGAAGCACCTATTTACTCCACAGTCAACACAAATTCATTAAGAAGTTCTATGTCTATCACTCTTGCAATAAGGTTGCAAGAGTTTCATTGCTGTGCAGTGGTAAAGATATCTTCTGGACTTGTTTGCAAAACAGAAAGTCCTTACCCTCAACATCTGTTCCTCTCCAGTGATAAATAGTGATCAAGTGAAGAAGAAAGTAGGACAAAGCATACTGATGTTACCATCCAGAATACAGGTTCTCTGAATGTACTAAATGTACTGAATGTACTAAAAACCTCTTAAAACCATCTTTTTTTTTTTTCAGTGGCTTGCAGTAAAATCTCTGGTGAGCAGCCAGTATTGGGCACACATGAAAATCACTGACATGAAGCACTCAAATGCAATAATGAAACTTGCATTCAAATGCAGAGCCTTGCTACCAGTTCTCATTTTAGCTGGTTTGTGCAGCAGTTCAGATGGTGTGTGTCAACTCTCCTAATTAAATTGAAAGCTAAATAGCAATGCAGACCATTTTATGCTACTATAAGAAGAATTCCTGCAGCGCAGCTCACTCAAGAGCCCGGTAGATGTCAATCAAAGCTCAAGTTTCTGCTTCTACCCTTGATTCTTAATTAACCATCAGAATGATTCAATGTAGTTTATTACTAATATCTGAGGGATATGCTGTACCTTCCACTTACACAGATGTCACTGCTGGAATACAATGAATCTCTTAATCCCATGTGCAGGAGATAATAAAAATAAGAGGTAGAAATACACATTTTCAGTACCTCATAGGAAAGGGTCTTTCCTAGTTACTTAAGTTCTGTTTGGACATGGACAAAAGAGAATCAAAGTAGTTATTTCACATGCCACATGAGTCCAGAAGCAATGGTCAAGCACAAACTGAAGAATGATACCATAAAGCAGTATTAGCCACTAAAACTGTCTTTAGAGTATCTTCTGCTTTGCTTTGAGAAGGTCCATGACTAAATCATACAATGAGCATGAATATGGATTATTCAAGCAGGAGACATTAGCTTTTTGGAGATTTCAATATGTGCACTGTTCTGTAAGAGATTTTTACTGGGAGTCAAAGTTTCATAAAAATGCCTTTGGAAAGAGCATTAGACCACATCAATTTCTCATCTTAAAACCACACGAGCCTGCAATCAGTGCAGTATGAGCTTTCTTGCATAAACATGAGCTAAAGAGCACCTGCAGATCCCTCAAACAACTTGCCCATGGACAGAAACAGTAGTTTGGGTGGCTGAGGTCAAACAAACTACTCATCCAAGGTGAGGTAATGCACAGAGTCAGTGTAAAGAGCAAAGTGATCAGGTAGCAGCAGTCCAGTGAAAGCAAAGGTGGGTGGACAGCCAACTGCCAGCTTCCATCCTAAGCAAAAGGATAACATACACAAATGTCAGGGACAAACAGCTCCACGGCAGTACTGATAGTGTCTCTATTTACAAATGCACTGAGAGAAAAGCTTTCTTCTCCTTGTGCCTTCAGGGGGCAAAAAATGTTATCAGGATGCAAGCTCCTATAGATCAAGATTTGACCTTGAATCTTGAAAGGTGGAGAATAGCCTGTTTACAGAGCAGGTGGAGGCAAACAGGTAAACACAAGTAGTTATCTTAAAACCATCTTTATATCAGAGCAAAGAACAATTATTATTTTTTTCTTCCCTCTAAAGTACAGCCTCTTTGCGAGGGCTATTATCCCTGACACTGCCTGTCAGGCTGGCTGCCAAGCAATGGACTGAGCAAACATGCTCAGGCTTCTGAGTAAGATCTAATGTGACCTCTTTGGCTGAAAGCTCACTCGTTTCCTTCACTAACCTACATATTTGTTTATTGGTAGTTAGCATACCATTCAAGAAAGAGGGGGGAATAAACCCAACCCAACCCAAACAAACATCATCAGTCTGTTGAAAGAAAAAAAGCTTTGCAAAATGTTGCCTTCGGCTGCAGTGTTATTTGCATCTTGGCTCGGGAAGCCCGGCGAGCTTGCAGATGACAGCCCTGACACGCATAAATCCTTCTGAAAAACATGAATGGAAGCCCCGTATGGCCAGGCTCCGTTCATGAAAATGTCACCGCTGAAGATAAGAATGCAAATGGCCGTTACTCCAGATAACGGGTGCTCACGGCGCATTCACGCTCACTCACAAACGCGCAACAGATGCGTAGCCGCATCTGCTCCGCTCCCTCGACTACGGCAAACTACAAGGGCAGGGCTGCGGGAAGGAGCCGGGGGGTCGCTGAGGACACGGCCGCCGTGCATGTGCGGGCATGTGGATGTGCACACGAGTGCCCGCCCCCCACCTTCCCCCTCCGCAGCAGCCTGCGGCCGGGCGGAGAGGGCGGCTGCGCTCTCCCCCCGCCCGGCACAAGCGCCTTTTCCGACAGTCCCGGCGCGGTGCCGGCCCGCCCCCGGTCACGCTCCGCTGGCTGCAGCAGCCGGTTCCGGGGAGCGGGAGCGGAGAAGCAGGTCCACTCGGGCGGGGAAAGAGATGGAGCGTCAGACGAGCTCCCGACGGACGGGTTCTGCTCGCCGGTGTCCCGCCCGAGACCGCCCCCACCTGTTCCCATAAACGCTCCCACCTCCCGCCGCCGCAACCCACCTGTGCCCCCCCCCCTGCGCCCCTCATCGGCTACCGCCACACTCCCCCCCGCACCGCGCGAGAGCAGCCCGCCGCCAGCACCCCCGCGCCGCTCCCCCCGGAAGCAACCGCCTCTGAGCCCCCCGCCCGCCGCCTCCTTCACGCATGAATGGGAGCTGGAGGAGGCGGGGGCTCCCGGGCACCGCCCCTCTCCCCTCAATGAGAGCCCGAGCGGGCGCGGCCCCGCCCCCACACGGCCCCCGCGCTCCCGCCCCTGCGCGGCGCGGCGCGCGAGCGCGGGGTCTTGCGCCGCCGAGGAGAGAGGAGCTGCGCGCCGCGCGCCTCCCGCCGCGGAAGGGAGCAACGGACGCTTCCCCTCACAGGGCTGCGCCGTCCTCTGCCCGCTGCCCTTGCCCGCACCTCGTACCCCCTGTGTCTGTCCTTCCGAAGACACCCCGCGTTTGTTTTTCCCAGCGCGGCGCTGAGAGGCGGAGCGGCCGGCCCGGGCGGGCAGGGTTGGGGAGGTCTTGAGGGGGGGTGAGGGTGGTGTTGTTCAGCACCTCGGACCGACGGACAGGGACGGAAGGCGGCCGGCAGTCCTCGACTCTTCCCCATTGGTTTCCTCCAGTGAGCTCCGCCAGCCCCTCTCCTCCTGCCCAGCCCCAGCAGGGAGCGGCTGCCACCGCAGCTCCCGGTATGCGCAGGGGGAAGCGCTTTTCACGGCGTCCCGCAGCAAAGGCCCCTTCCTTGCAGCTTTAACTTTCCCCCGAGGCTGGGGACGCCCGCTTTTCCATCGGGGGAAAGCGAAACCCAACCCCATTTTTCATTCATCCATCGTGCAAAGCCCATCTCGGCAAAGGGGAACGGGAAGTTTGGGGGAGCGAGACTCACCCAGGACGTTCCCGACGAGCGCCACGATGAAGACGA
The DNA here is from genome assembly GCA_013401355.1 of Ceyx cyanopectus. Classification (NCBI taxonomy): domain Eukaryota; kingdom Metazoa; phylum Chordata; class Aves; order Coraciiformes; family Alcedinidae; genus Ceyx; species Ceyx cyanopectus. Next base: position 22,188 of record VYZU01074799.1, on the reverse strand, counting down.
CGATGTAGCCGGCGATCAGAGCCCATTCGTACTCCTTGGGATGCAAATACTCCTTCCAGAGGTATCGCAGGAACTCCTCATCGTCGTAGTCGGAGGAAAGGGTTAAAAGAGCCTCCCGCGTTTCGTTTAGCTCCGAGCCGGTCGTCCAATTCCTGCACGGAGGGGAACCATCCTCGGATTGAATCCCGGACATCCCTGGTGGTTGCGCTGGGGGCTGGGGAAAAAAAAAACACAACCCAGACCCTTTCAGAGCATCCGAGCTTTCTCCCGCCCTTCCGTCGAGGCTTGTGGTTGCCAGTGCGAAAAGCGGGGTGTGGGGAGAAAAATGACGCGGGAACTTACGGGAGCCAATGCAGGAACAGGCTGGGGATCCGCGTCGGTCCCCAACCCGCCCTGACCAGCCTTTTCCCCGACCGGGCAAGGTAAAAGGCTGGTCAGGGTGGGTTGCATGCCTCCTGTGCTGGACTGCATCTGCCCTGCTCTGGAAGAGTCACGTCCGTTTCGGATGGCGCCGATTTTAGTTCCCTAAACCATGCACATGCAATCCGCCCCCCCGCGCATCCCCGCACGCCTCCCCGCCCCCACATCTCTGCCCCTGACCCTGCTCCTGGTTCGTCAACTCCTCTTCCCACAGTGCTTATCCTCGGTTTCCCACCCTGTCTTGCACAAGCATTTCTCTTTAGACCTTTACACATTTAATGCCATAGATATTCAAGATACTTGTAGATTAAAGGCAGTGGAAGGATGCTGTGGAAGGCAGCACAGGATGAAAGAAGCCATTAAAACCGGGTGGTTCATGAAGCTGTCTCTATACCTTTGAAAGCTAGGGTGAGTATGGGATTAAACTAGAGGACTTCACCCTGATGGGAAAATCCTTAAGAGCACTGATCAGACAAGTGCAGGGTTTCATCGGATCTAAGACCGCTGAGAGTTCATTGTAGGCTTGAACCTACTGTGCAGGCTCCCTGTGCTGAGCTCGTTGCAAACGCTCAGCTTGGGATCTCAAGACAGCAACAGCCCTTTAGGTATTCTGAATTGAGCTGAGCTGGCAGAAAGCAATTCCAGAGAGCCTGAAGTGATAGTTAAACAGTGCATTAGGATTCCTGGCTTATCACTGCTTCCTGAATTATTTCCATACTTTGTACACTTCCCGAAAGAGAAAGGATAAATCTGGATTTATCCCTTCTCAGCTGAAAAACCCCTCAATTTATTCAGGTAATTTGTTCACTTACTAGCTGAATAATGAGTCTGGTATAAGCACCACTTCCATTGTGAAATGGCTCACCTTGCTCAGTTAAGCATTTCATTACAGGGTTTACACCTGCACAGAACTGGAGGGACTAATATGATGGGATTATGATTCTCCATCATATAAACATAACAGAGAGGTAGATACTCATTCCAGACAGTACTTCAGGTTCCTTAGTTGTTTAAACTCTCCTGAGAAATGCATGTCTACTTGGTACACAAAAGAGATGTCCTTAAGGATCTTGTCATGGTCTTTACTAGTGGTGAAAAAACTTAGAACATGACCATTTAGTGATTAGTAGCATACAACCACATTCACACTCTAGTTTGGTTCATATGTTAAAATGTTGGTTCATAATCCCAATATTTGCTTCCATAAAGTCTGAAACGAGTAATGCCTGTTTTGACATAGAGTACTTTTTACTTTACTACCTCGCCAGTAGTAAAAAATTGAATTAAAAAGGTATAAATAATAAGAAACCACATGGTTTTATGAAAATATATTTTAGGGCTCATTATCTTTTCAACAAGTTTACAAGTTTGATTGATAAAGACATAAATAATAGATTATCTAAACTGATAAACTGCATAAATTTGGTATTCCTAGAGTACTGTAACACATTTGCTTTGATTGATACAGCACATTGATTAGGAAGACAGGATAGGAAAAAATCAATATGGCACACATTATACAGATCACAAATGGTCTCACTAATAGATCTCAGAATGAAATGGTAGACAAAGAATCATCACTGAGCCTGTGCATTGCTATGGTCAGTTCTTTGTTCTATTACACTCCTCTTTCAGTGACCTTGAAGAAGCTGGCTGGTGATCCAAAGGTCAGGAGTAATCAGTTAAACTCACACTCTCATTCCAAATCCACATCCAGAAAGCATCATGTGTTCCTTGACAGTATAAATAAATACACTTGTGAAAAGATGTTAAGGTATATAGAAGTATGAGTGAAACTTGATCAAGGATAAATATTCACCATGTACAAAACTCTGAGGAAATACTTTTCAAATTAAGTCATTTATGCTGGACATTTTAAAATCAATTTCTAAAAGATAAGTGCCAGCTGAAATATGAATTAATTCTGAAAAGTCACATGACCTGCAGTATGGCAGAGGTCAGACTAGATTATTACAGTAGTCCCCTCTGACTTCTAATTTGTGAAAGTGTGTTAGCAAAATAGATTAACTTGATGAATTTTGGTGCTGATTTATCTTTTGTTTTAATTCTACTATATGCATCAAGACTAGTGCAACAGTTTAAATATATTCCTTTCATAAGCAAGTGAACAGCAAATGCTCAAAAGTATGTAATTCTTATTTTGTTAGCTGTTCAAGGTCTTTTTTCAGTTCAAAACCTATTTAATATGGTTTTACAAAATTCTACAACCAAAGAATACACAGGCTACCCAGCACTTAAAAGAATCATAAATTCAAGTTTATATCTATTAACCTCCTTATCTCACGTGAGTACTGTCTATAATTAATACTGATAATTAATCTAAAAGGTTCACATACATTGACATCTCTTCTAATCCATAACTTTCCATCAGTAATCCAAAAATACTGAAATGAAATTACCATCCTTGTAAGATATGCCTTGTGGCTTTCAATGCCACTTACTGTATTATATTAGACCATGTGAATGTAAATCAAACACAATTTTTGCTTTATTGCATCTGATAGCTCACAGGAACTGACATTCATAGACAACAAACCAACCCTACTTCAGCATCCAAGTTTATTGCTTTATCAAAGACATTTCCCCCCTCCATATTAATAACTATAATGCAGACTTACATTTTTATTAGTCACACAAATAGGCAGCATTTTTTCATCTCTTAAAGACTAGCCCTTTCATTTTAAAATCTATCTGACTCAGAGGATTAGTTCCATACTAGTCTAATAGCATATCATATTAGGAGTCTTTTATCAAAGCAGAATGAATTTTAAAGTTTGGCAAACTTGGGTTAAGAGGCAGCTGAGCTGGAGGGTTTCTGTTCAGCCTTTGCTGAACATTTTAACAGGTGCTTTCATTCTTGGGAAGCAAAGCATGTCAGCAAGGCTGCTGAGGAGAAATGGACTGCTGTATTGGCAGCAGAGATGGATTGTCTAAATATGTCCTTCCTTCCCATCTTTCACTATTCTCATTTAACAGCCTTCCTCTGTCCCCTTTCTCTCAAGGAATATACTGCATGACAGTCTAATAGAAAATCACCAGATTTACTGTTTATTGAGTTGAGCAGTCCTGGGCAGTCATGTTCTGGATCTTGTCTGTGAAGCCCCTCTGGTATCTTTCCTCGTATAACAGTATTTTAGGGTGGAAATGCTGCTTCCCTGGAAGAAGTATTAAGTAGCTCCTGAGAAGCAGATGGGCTATCATCAACTGAATAGTGAAGAAGGGAGGAGAGTGAATGAGCAAGTAGAGAGAAGCTTAGAGGAAGAGAGAAGAACTGATAGAAAGAGCCACATCTGGAAATCTCTACAACCATAACATTCAGTGAGGTAGTAAGGGTAGTAACTACTGGGTGCAAAGGCCCACAAAAAGAAAAATGAATGCTGTCTTGTTCCTGAAAAAAAAGGAATTAATCAGCAAACCTTAAAAATGAACATAGTGATGCTCCATCCTACAATGCTCAGTCCCACAATGCATTTTCAGCACCATGTTTCCAATAAGACCCCTCTTGTCTTAGCATTAATTCATTAATGAACTGTAGGTTCAAGATGTCAAGTAATTTTAACATTATAAATGTTATTCAAACACAAAGCTGAATTTTTGGAACCACTCCTGATAAAAGAAGCATCCATCAATTAACTTTGTTTAGCTAATGTCAGGCATTTTTTTTCTTTGTCTGTAGGAAGGAGGAACCTGTTTTAAGCAACCCAAGAGCTTACTAAGGTACTGTTACCCTAATGCAGCAAGAATAGAACTATGCTTTATTGATTTATTAGCTCATTAACACCATTAAAATGAGGCAAGGCTGAGATAATTTGTTCTATCAGTGATCAGATAAGAAAGATCAACAGTTGGTTAGATCATGCCATCTTCATTATTAACATCCATCAATGCAGAACATATTTGAAGTGAAAAGGTCTGATTTAAGTCCCCTTCACACTGCTATAAATTAAAAGTAACTTCATTCATGTCAGTAGAGTTATGCTGATGAAATACAAATTAAAGAATATACTTCATAGTTGAGCAAATTCAGATTAATTGAAAGCAATATGAGAATCTGAGTCTTGGTGAAAATTCTCTTATGCAACCTACAATGGGATTTCTGAGCATCATTCCTGTGTTACAGGTATCATTTCCAAGGCAGTACAATTCATATAAAAAACAAAACAAAACAAAACACTGCTCCTCCTTATTTTCTTGGGTCATTTGTTTATTGTCAGACAAGTCCAAAAAGGAGTTTAAAATAAAAATTATTAAGAAAATTGTGTTCCATCTGAAGTATTCACTCCACCACCATGTGTACAAATATTTAAAAGCGAGCACATTTAATGATCAGGGCAGAGATCCAACCCTGATGGAACAAATTACAATACATCTTTCCTGGAGAGGTCTGTGGACTCTGCAGGACTGAAAGAAGGATGTCTATGTTGGTTTTTATTGTTTGGTTGGTTTTTTTTACAAGGCACACCCAATGTTAATTTCACTCATCAAGTGTAGAAAGGTAAACCAGAAAAAGTGTTTCTTATGTTCACGGTTATGTGTGTACTGGAACTATTGTTGTAAGAAGCCAAGGCAAATTTATTGCAAGTCCTTCAAAGCTGGTAAATGAAGCAGTTTGGATGCAACATTGCAATCAAGTGCTCTGAAGCCAGAGAAAGTGTAATGCCAAATATAAACAGTTTCTTATTAATTTCCCTAGCATCTGCTCCTGACCCATATGGAAACAGCACAGGATCTTGGGTGAGATCAGAAACAAAATGGATGCTTTCATATTATGTATTTTGAATAATAGGAAGGAAGAGGCACAAAGCTTTTTAAATAAGGAATTTGATTATTTGAAAGGAAAGAAAGGGCTTTCAAATGAATTTAGCACAACATTAGTGCCCTAGAAAACATTATATTATTTGTATTAAAGGTTTTAATATTGATTATAGCTTTGGATCCACCCTTTATGACATGCATCAAGGAATAATTTTCTTCAGAACGCACATTTTAAGTAGACAAGTTAGATTAAGGGTGGAATCTAGAAGCAATGATTTCCATATTTTGATGCTCTTTTTCTTAGTCAAGTCCTTCTTGAAAGGGTCTTCATTTCATCAATCATTTTGTTACTGAATTTTGCATCGTCAGAAAACATTGTTACCTTTTATATTCAGGCCTTTTCCTAAGTAATTAATGGATATGCTGAATTACACAAGCTCAGTGGAGGTCTCTGGCTCTAGTAATAGTTTTCTACTGACAACTCTTCCCATTTTCCTTAATAATTAATTAATTCTACTGGTTTTCTTCTTCCCTTGAACATGTTGATAACCACAACAGGACCTACAAGATACTCTAGCTTTATAAAAAGTACTTCAAAGACTCTGAAAATAAAAAAACATTTTAAAAACACAATAATAGTTCCTAAAATTTAAGGGAAATTAAATTGATGTATTTCGTGTACCTTCTCTCTTCAAAACACATGATGAGCTTTTCTATTACATCTATTCACATGTCTACTACCTCTACTAGAACAAATTGTGAAGTATACAAAATAGATTTACCAGTCCAGCATTTCAACCCCCTCTATAGCCCCTATAAAAGTCTGGCTACTTATCTGACAGCTTTCATGTCTCCTGGATGGTTTTCTTATGGAGGTTACATAACTGGTTATTAGGTGAACAGTTCCATTTTTGAATACCTTTAGTGTATATTGTGAGTATCACCTGGTCTTGGAAAACTTTGGGGATTATTATATTGCATTCCCTGTTCATCTCTTACTGTCAGTTGCATATTTCAGTAAGTCTTACCTTGACTGGCTGTGCATTAAAGACTAGTGTCAGTACTATTCATTATCCAATGTCCTGTTAGACAGTGGCTGTCTCAGATTTTACTCTGATAAACACCATAAACTGGTAATTCACCCTGAAAAAAAAAAAAAAGAATCCCAAAAATGCCAAAAAGGAAAGAATATATTAAAAAGCTTAGATACAGATCAACCATCTCCTGCAGAAAATAGCCTAGCCTGAATATCAGATATATCAGATGAGTCTCTTAGTGAATTAAACCTATATTTTTGTATCTCAGTCAAGTCACCTTGCATTTTATGAGTCAAATCTAACTTCAGTTCTCACGCAGGAGAATACCAGTCCTTATAATTAAGGACAAATTTTTCTCTTCCCTTTGCTACTTGACAGCTTTTGAGCCCCAGATGATTATATTTCTGTCTACTATTAAAATCTTTTTGTATCTATGATTTAAAATAAAGATGTGTGTGTACTTTGCAGGATGAACCTATTATCTGTGGAGGGGAGGAGGAAGAAGTCATCTAAGGACGTGTCTGATACTAGCAAAGGTAATTATGGAAGGATCAGACTTGTGACCAGGCATATGCAAACTTGCAGAAGTATTATTTGTAAAAATAGTGTTGACTTTTTTCCTTGCCTCTTGAGTAGCTTCAGCCTTCTCAGTTGTTCCCCAGTGTTTCTTCAGNAGTAATAGTTTTCTACTGACAACTTTTCCCATTTTCCTTAATAATTAATTAATTCTACTGGTTTTCTTCTTCCCTTGAACATGTTGATAACCACAACAGGACCTACAAGATACTCTAGCTTTATAAAAAGTACTTCAAAGACTCTGAAAATAAAAAAACATTTTAAAAACACAATAATAGTTCCTAAAATTTAAGGGAAATTAAATTGATGTATTTCGTGTACCTTCTCTCTTCAAAACACATGATGAGCTTTTCTATTACATCTATTCACATGTCTACTACCTCTACTAGAACAAATTGTGAAGTATACAAAATAGATTTACCAGTCCAGCATTTCAACCCCCTCTATAGCCCCTATAAAAGTCTGGCTACTTATCTGACAGCTTTCATGTCTCCTGGATGGTTTTCTTATGGAGGTTACATAACTGGTTATTAGGTGAACAGTTCCATTTTTGAATACCTTTAGTGTATATTGTGAGTATCACCTGGTCTTGGAAAACTTTGGGGATTATTATATTGCATTCCCTGTTCATCTCTTACTGTCAGTTGCATATTTCAGTAAGTCTTACCTTGACTGGCTGTGCATTAAAGACTAGTGTCAGTACTATTCATTATCCAATGTCCTGTTAGACAGTGGCTGTCTCAGATTTTACTCTGATAAACACCATAAACTGGTAATTCACCCTGAAAAAAAAAAGAATCCCAAAAATGCCAAAAAGGAAAGAATATATTAAAAAGCTTAGATACAGATCAACCATCTCCTGCAGAAAATAGCCTAGCCTGAATATCAGATATATCAGATGAGTCTCTTAGTGAATTAAACCTATATTTTTGTATCTCAGTCAAGTCACCTTGCATTTTATGAGTCAAATCTAACTTCAGTTCTCACGCAGGAGAATACCAGTCCTTATAATTAAGGACAAATTTTTCTCTTCCCTTTGCTACTTGACAGCTTTTGAGCCCCAGATGATTATATTTCTGTCTACTATTAAAATCTTTTTGTATCTATGATTTAAAATAAAGATGTGTGTGTACTTTGCAGGATGAACCTATTATCTGTGGAGGGGAGGAGGAAGAAGTCATCTAAGGACGTGTCTGATACTAGCAAAGGTAATTATGGAAGGATCAGACTTGTGACCAGGCATATGCAAACTTGCAGAAGTATTATTTGTAAAAATAGTGTTGACTTTTTTCCTTGCCTCTTGAGTAGCTTCAGCCTTCTCAGTTGTTCCCCAGTGTTTCTTCAGTGTCTTTTTTTCCTGGATTTTATAACTTTAGGTGTCAAAGACATTAAGAAATGTGAAGCACAGCTGAGGTCTCAGCTTTGTTACTTCAAGTAGGATTATATTTAATGAACTTCATGAGGATTCTGTATGTTTATGCATGCCATAGTATGTTGCTTGCAACCACTTACAGAAAACTCTACCATCACTTAACTCCAGCTTCTAGCTCCTCAAGTGCAGATTGAGTTCACAGAACTTCCTTACTATAAAGATCTGTTAAACCAAAACATTAAGGTACTATAAGTTAAGGAGGTGAAAGAAGGGAAGCTGAGCAACTAAATTTATATGAGTTCCATAAATCCTGGCATTGGTGTACTGACTGGAGTCCATATTAAGTCCACGAAGGCCAAACTGAATATCAGAATTTACAAAATCTGTCCCTTCCTTTACCTATTTTCTTGTGTCCTTTCTGTAAACTTACCTTTCTTTCTTTCTTTCTTTCTTTCTTTCTTTCTTTCTTGTAAAAATAGTCACAATTTATTCAGGATACAGAACATCTAATCACATCTGCAAATTATTAAACAGAGATATAAAGATAAATGTATTCTGCTGTAAGGCTATAAATTGCTTCTTCATTTTCAATTCTCCTTGCAGATAAGAGTGAGCTGATCCATGAGATGCTGCTTATAAGTGCACCCCATATTATTAGTTGAATTATTGTTAAAGTTCACTGAAGGTGTCTAATTAATACGTACATGCAAGGAGAAAGGACAATGTGGAGAATTATACCAATTTGTATTATCATTAAATAGATCAGTGGTGTTATCTCATCAGTGATATTGTCGGAAGTGATAGTTATGATTCAAAGAGAATGCAGCAGGTTTTGAAGGTCTTTGTAAAAGGGTGGTAAGAATGGTAAAGACAATGAGAATATCTTTGAAAAGAAGTTGAAAAAATGGCAATGTTTTACCACAGGAAGCAAATTAGAAAGGATATCAGTAACAGTGTGGCAAAAAAAGAACAACAAGGCGAAAGCAAACTACTTATTTCTGTCCTAACTCATGGCGTAAGAAGGAATCACTGACTAAAAATATTAGTGGGACATACAGAATGCTAAAAATCGACTGTAGAATTCATTAAGGCAAAAAAATTAGTTGCCTTTTAGAAGGTCTCATAATTTCATAGAATCATAGATTTTTAGGGGTTGGAAGGCAACCCTAGAGATAAATNTTTCCTGGATTTTATAACTTTAGGTGTCAAAGACATTAAGAAATGTGAAGCACAGCTGAGGTCTCAGCTTTGTTACTTCAAGTAGGATTATATTTAATGAACTTCATGAGGATTCTGTATGTTTATGCATGCCATAGTATGATGCTTGCAACCACTTACAGAAAACTCTACCATCACTTAACTCCAGCTTCTAGCTCCTCAAGTGCAGATTGAGTTCACAGAACTTCCTTACTATAAAGATCTGTTAAACCAAAACATTAAGGTACTATAAGTTAAGGAGGTGAAAGAAGGGAAGCTGAGCAACTAAATTTATATGAGTTCCATAAATCCTGGCATTGGTGTACTGACTGGAGTCCATATTAAGTCCACGAAGGCCAAACTGAATATCAGAATTTACAAAATCTGTCCCTTCCTTTACCTATTTTCTTGTGTCCTTTCTGTAAACTTACCTTTCTTTCTTTCTTTCTTTCTTTCTTTCTTTCTTTCTTGTAAAAATAGTCACAATTTATTCAGGATACAGAACATCTAATCACATCTGCAAATTATTAAACAGAGATATAAAGATAAATGTATTCTGCTGTAAGGCTATAAATTGCTTCTTCATTTTCAATTCTCCTTGCAGATAAGAGTGAGCTGATCCATGAGATGCTGCTTATAAGTGCACCCCATATTATTAGTTGAATTATTGTTAAAGTTCACTGAAGGTGTCTAATTAATACGTACATGCAAGGAGAAAGGACAATGTGGAGAATTATACCAATTTGTATTATCATTAAATAGATCAGTGGTGTTATCTCATCAGTGATATTGTCGGAAGTGATAGTTATGATTCAAAGAGAATGCAGCAGGTTTTGAAGGGGAAAATAATCACAGCCATAAACTACACAGCATCCAGCTCCTGCACTGATCCATATACACTTCTCCAGCACACCAATACCACAGAACTGCAAAGCGAGGTGATTTGCAAGCTCAGCACATGAGTTAGAACATGCTGGTAAAAAATTTATGTGGTCTTAAAGCACAGTTGCAACGAAGCAGATGCTAACTCCTCTTTTGCTCTGAGCTGACTTGGTGCCACACAGCCAGGGGTTGATAGGTTACATTAATCTCTCCTGAGCTCCTGTTTCTCTCAGGAGAAGGGGAATACAAGTGATTACTCACCGGTTCCATGTTTTGAAAGCATTGCTGGCTCTCTTGAAGAGGTAGCCTTCCATCACCACACCATTTGGGGCATCAACGTTAAACTCCACCTTCGAGTCATCGTAGGAGAAGTCCTGCAAACAGAAGAGAGTCTGAGACTCTAACATGACCATGCTCACTAGAACTGAGCTGGAAATGAGATTAAAGAAAATATTCAGAAAAGACAAACATGGATGTCAAGATCCCAGGGTTCAGGAAGAGCTGCCAGCCCTGCATATCCCTGGGCCTTACTGGGCTGAAGCTATGAATAGCAGTCATAAGCTTACTGGAATGAGGATAATTCATTTGTCCCTATTGTTTGCTGGAAAGGACTCTACATGCTTTATTTCCCTGCTCTGGTAGCTGATAAAGAGAAAGGTAGGTAGCTTATCATCCTGAGGACTAAAAATTCCCAATATTTGAGGCAGTCTGCAATGGAAGGGAGAAAGAAAGCAATAGAGGTGCTTTTTCCCAGCTGAGTTAGCAACACTGCTGCCACCTCTGCTCTGCAAGGGGCCAGGATCAGACCCAACCCCAGCCTTTTCATACAAGGAAAACAGGCATGATGGCTTCTGGGGGGGAAGACTTTTCAATTCCATTTTCATTAGCTGTTCTCATATGCCATCTCCAATCTGCACTCCCTCAATTCTCTGCTCTGCTACCAGTCAGAGCTGCTTTGTCAGGTTTGGCACCGATTCATCAGACAGATCTCATGGATTCTGACAGCTGGTGAGCAAGATGCAGAGCAGAGACAATAGCAGCTGCTCCCACAGAACACGGGATCCTTCTCCCCAGGCAGGGGTCTGCCTCTTTCCCAAGAGAAACTAGGTCACAAAACCCAAACGATGTGCCCCTCTAACCCAGGGAACCAGGGGACTCTGACTCTTTGCACACTGATTCTACACACACCTCCCTTTCTCCTGAGTGAAAATATTTCCCCCTGTACTACTTGGTTCAAAGACACACCAGTGCAGTGCAAACAGCCCCATTAACTTAAGTGCCTTTCCCAGCTCAGCATAGGAAGACCCTTGTGATGCTGTGTTGCTAGGCAACAGGCACTTCACTCTCATTAAGATGAGTTATTTTCATGCTCAGAGATGCAAGCTTGCCTGGGAGGTGTCATCATCATAATAATACTGATACAGAAGGAGAAGATATAATGGGACAGGACTGAGTCATTCCTTGGAAAGACAGCATGATGTCCAATTAGAGACTGGAAACTGCTGTAAGGCACCCAATTAAGAGAGGTCTGCTCNCTAACTCATGGCGTAAGAAGGAATCACTGACTAAAAATATTAGTGGGACATACAGAATGCTAAAAATCGACTGTAGAATTCATTAAGGCAAAAAAATTAGTTGCCTTTTAGAAGGTCTCATAATTTCATAGAATCATAGATTTTTAGGGGTTGGAAGGCAACCCTAGAGATAAATCATAGAGTCCAAGCTCCTGCCAATGCAGGATCACCCAGGGCAGGCCACACAGGAACAGATCCAGGCAGGTCTTGAAAATCTCTAGAGAAGGAGACATACAGAAGGAGATTTATACAGATAACAAGAATATCCAGGCTTGTCACTGTTCATTATAACAAAATGTTTGACTTAGCGTTTCTGTGTATTAAATTAGGTGAGATTTTTGAAGTTTCCCAAAGAAAATTAAACTCCCTGGTATCTTACTGCTCAGAGGTTAACATGCCATGAAATTTGTTCAATAAATATAATAAGCGGCACATTAAAACCAGCTATTTTTCTTATCTCTGCAAATCCAGCTCACTGTAAGCAGACAAATTGTCACCAAATAACAGGGAAGACAAATAATTACAGTCAAACTGCATGTTTCCTAAATTACTTTATCAGTTGCAAGTGAAAGATTTTAAAATAAAACAATTTAAGAAAAAGATATTCCTTCTTGAATACAACATTGTACTCTTTCCTGGGGATAAAGAAGAAAACAGATTTCACCTTCTGTTGAAGAACCAGTGCAGAAGCTGCATAAATGTACACCTCAGAACATAGAAATTCCAACTCAGATCTGCAAATTAAACCCCCCCAAGTTGTACCTGTGTGGTGTATGAAGACCAAATAACCTCACAGACATCTAGTAACATGCTCTTAAAGTCTGTACATGGGTCTTACTCAACTCTCCTTCTACAGAGACTGAAAGTCTAGCATAAGTAACCTGGAAACTGTCCTCTTCAGTAATTCAAGATATTTACACAAAACAAGGTTTCCTATTCCCAGATCCATTAACAGAGCTTAATATTGTAGCTTGAGAGCACACTGGATGGCAAACAATGCTCCAGAGAAAGGTACTGATACTGCCTCTCATGCATCACTCTGTCTCCTAGGAAACTGGTATTTAATTCATTATCCAAAAAATATTCTCTCACTTTACTAGCGACAGGTTAGTCAGATCATACGTTTCTACTCTGTGAGGAGGAATACAGTTAAGAGGGAATACACTTTACCTAGCAGCCAAATGCCTCCTTTTTCTATTATTAACAACACCATTGCAAGCAACATTACAATGTGGTATTGACAATAACCTGGATTGTGTTGTGCTGTATTGCTGTAGTACTGTACTGTATTCTCTCATGACTTTCATTACTTTTTCTTTCAGCCTGTAGTGTGAGATATGCATTTCACCAGATGTTGCCATTCCCCATGCCTAAAGGTACACAACTTCTTTGCTGTTCTCTAAGCTGTAGCCTTTTATGTTGTTACATACTAAATTATTACTCTGACTCTTCTAGTGAATAGTTTCTGACCCTAGATTTTGGACTTCCTCTGTGAATATTACTTTGCTGGACATGTATTCATAGGCTTAAAAAAAAGAAAAGAAAATTTAAAAGATGCATCAGAGCAGAAGCTGTGTAGAAGAAAAGCAACAACTGCTTTTAAGCATCAATAATGAAATTGAGTGCCAAGAAAGTTTCACTTTGTAGCAGAATATGTATTATTTTTTGAAATTTAAAATCGTTTCTATTGAATTCTGTGTGTATTTTTATTGTAAGACAAACATTTATTAAATAACAACGATAAACCAAGTAAACAAACAAGGAGGTTATTGAAGATTAAAAAATAGTCAGAACGGCAGTTTTCAAACAAATTAATTTTACTTTTAGAATAAATTGCTGTCTGAATATGTTTCTGGAAAGTATATAACGCATATAGGGATGGAAAACAGAGCAACAAGTAGCACCCTTTCAGTTATTCATTTCCTTCATGTCTTCTACTAAATGGCCTTTGACCAGTTTCAGGAAAGCTATGCTGTTTAGAGTGGAAGTTGACTTGAGATGAGCAAAACATTTGCCATCTGCTTGTCTGTGTGTTCTTGTCCCCAGAGTGCCTATGCATGTGTTTAACTGACATGCAAAGTAATGGCTACATCTGTAATTTCAATTAAACATCGCCAGAGCCTGTTCCCTAGTCCCGAGTTAATATGCACAGGCTGATTACATCAACACTGCCTTGCTCTTGGCTTTGTATCTCCTTGACTGCATCTCTAATGGTACTGGCTATATCATATAGTAAAACTAAACAAAACCTAAGCAATGCCTGAATGCAGTTTGGAAGTTAAAATGAGGCAGGAGCCATTTGCAACACATGGTTTCCAGGACACCACCCATTTTCCAAGAAAAGCATTTATCTGTGCTGACATGAGCTATGCCATGTCAACTGGTGTCATCAGAGGAAGGTTCCTGGCTTTTTTGTGTCTGGATCCTCCTTCTTGACCTTCTTGAAATGAATGTGACAATTTCATTTTTGCAGTCAGCAGAAATCTTCCCTGGTTGCCATGACTTCTTGAAGATGTCAGAGAAAGGTCTGTCAATTAAATTAACCAGTTCCTTCTGCATCACTGGATTCATCCCATCCCATCCAGCTGAATTTGCTTAGGTGTTCCTTAACTATATCTTCCTGTCATATGAGTAGCATTCGCTCTCTCATGCTCAGATACTAGACCCAAGGAGCCTGAGAGCAGACCTTAGTAGTGAAGACAGATTAAAATGCTATTGAACATTTTCACCTTTTCTGTATCCTTTGTCACTAGGTGAGATACTGAGCAGCAAGCATACATTTTCCTTAGTTTCCATTCTGCTGCTAGTGTGCATCAAGAAACTCTCATTTTCATTCATGGACATGACTAGTTTCAGCTCCAGCTAACCTCTGGCTTTCCTTACTCCACTCCTACAAGTTTAGACAACGTCTCTATATTGCCATGAGTACCCCATCTCCATTTCCACCTTGTCAAGATGATAGCAAATCTGCTTTCAGGACTGGACAATATAAAAATGTTTATAGATACCTGATGCTTAAGGAGTATGAACACTTCTAATACAAATGTATTCAACATTCTTTGAAGAGTTTTAAAGCTAGTTGAGGAGTCATCAGTTCTTCAAAACTAGCATAAAACTTTAGTAAATAATCCATTATATGTTCTCTTTGAATCATCAGAACAAAATTCATCTAAGTGCTTCTGATACTACTAGATGACCCAGTAGTGCCAAAACCTTGGATTGGTGATGGTTGAACTGTGACCTCTATGGGAAAGGAGCTGAAAGGTAAGCAGGGAGATATCACTTACTTCTCCTGTGGATTCCAGCTGCAGGTTCCACAGCCCATACCATAGTATTCAATATTTATTTCCTGCTGAAACAGACTTTGTTTACTTAGTTAGGATAGATTTTCCTAGGAAGAGGAGAGCCTTTGATGTTTTCTGTGACAAAGCATTATGTTTGGACTGAGTTTTTAGTTAAATGAAATCAGGCAGTGCAGGTAATAAATCATAGCAGTTATAAATCAATAAAAGCCCATGAAAGTTAGAACAAGCTCCCTTGCTCTGATTCCAAAATGTGGAGTTTAAAAGAAAACCATGGTAGTCTAGAAAACACAGATCTTTAAAAATTGTTCATCTTTGAGGAGATTATTGTGGGAACAGACAAGAATGAAAAATGTAGAAGGGCAAACAGGAAAATAGAGATTTACAGACCTTTCTAATGACCCAAAGAAAATAATTCAAGCTGCTGGAAATAAAATTAATGTCTCCTAATGACAAATATTGTATTTTACACACCAGACTTTTGTACCACAGAACTACAGGACTGTGACCAGTGTGGCAACATGACCTGTTAAAAAAAAAATAAAATAAAAAAAAATCATCCACAAGCTTGAACATTTTAACATATTCTTTACATCTAAAATTATATTCTTCCCTAGAAGTAGGGAGTCACAACAGAGCTATGAGTGTGTGCCCTGTTATTTCAGCTGCTAATAAAAGCCTCCATTTTCTGTACGGGATACCTATTAAGGGTTACACACAAGGGAGGTTACTGGAAAGGCTTGAACAAAAGCTGCTTTTAATCAGCACCTATTAAGGCTTCTTCCAAACTCACTTTGGCACCTTGGAATATGGGAGAATCACTTAGTTATGTCTAGGTCAGATGTCTACATGAGTAATGTTTAAATGTAACACATCCTAAGTGCTGGTACAGAAACCCACTGTGTTTCAAGGCAGCCAGCCAGCTACCATTGTCAACAGCTGATAGCTGCTCATGGAAACTTCCTTCTGAGTAAATAAATGGTATTTATCATGAAAGTGAGGCTATGGCTATACTAGTATATTAGCATTCCAGATACAATTCTCTAGCAATGACATTTATACTACTTAAATCTTTTACTCCTCAAATCAGGGCACCTGTATTCAAACTGTATTTCAATTCACTTTTCTAAACGTAGGCATAATCTGAAAATGTACAACTTGTGTGAGTTAGTGGTCCCTGGAAGTTTTATGTAATTCTCAATGAAAACCAAAGAATTATTTATGTTTGAAGACAAGCATTAATATTTCCTTGGATGCATGGGCATGACTTGACACATAACTACTGTAACTCAAGGATTTATCTTAAAGAGTAGTCCAGTGATGTTCTTAGAGCAAGAAATAGCTTAGGGCCATTCTAAATTATTCTGCTTGCTCAAAGCCCCAAGGCCTGTTCAAAGCCAGAAACTAGAAGTACAGAAATATGCCAGCGGGTCTAGTTAAGCACAAGAAATTGTCTTTACTCCCAGCAGTGCTCATAAAATACCTCTTAAAATATCAGGAAGCCTTCTAAATGTCTTGATTTAAAACCATTTGATTCTGGATCTTTTCCAAACATTCCAGACTTTTTTTCTGAGGTGGCACAAGAGGTGACATGAAGTTTCTAGGAAGTCACTTGAAAAAAATCAGTTTGACCACTGTTTGAGCTATAAGGAAGGAGTAAAGACAATTTCTTGTNGCTTTCCTTACTCCACTCCTACAAGTTTAGACAACGTCTCTATATTGCCATGAGTACCCCATCTCCATTTCCACCTTGTCAAGATGATAGCAAATCTGCTTTCAGGACTGGACAATATAAAAATGTTTATAGATACCTGATGCTTAAGGAGTATGAACACTTCTAATACAAATGTATTCAACATTCTTTGAAGAGTTTTAAAGCTAGTTGAGGAGTCATCAGTTCTTCAAAACTAGCATAAAACTTTAGTAAATAATCCATTATATGTTCTCTTTGAATCATCAGAACAAAATTCATCTAAGTGCTTCTGATACTACTAGATGACCCAGTAGTGCCAAAACCTTGGATTGGTGATGGTTGAACTGTGACCTCTATGGGAAAGGAGCTGAAAGGTAAGCAGGGAGATATCACTTACTTCTCCTGTGGATTCCAGCTGCAGGTTCCACAGCCCATACCATAGTATTCAATATTTATTTCCTGCTGAAACAGACTTTGTTTACTTAGTTAGGATAGATTTTCCTAGGAAGAGGAGAGCCTTTGATGTTTTCTGTGACAAAGCATTATGTTTGGACTGAGTTTTTAGTTAAATGAAATCAGGCAGTGCAGGTAATAAATCATAGCAGTTATAAATCAATAAAAGCCCATGAAAGTTAGAACAAGCTCCCTTGCTCTGATTCCAAAATGTGGAGTTTAAAAGAAAACCATGGTAGTCTAGAAAACACAGATCTTTAAAAATTGTTCATCTTTGAGGAGATTATTGTGGGAACAGACAAGAATGAAAAATGTAGAAGGGCAAACAGGAAAATAGAGATTTACAGACCTTTCTAATGACCCAAAGAAAATAATTCAAGCTGCTGGAAATAAAATTAATGTCTCCTAATGACAAATATTGTATTTTACACACCAGACTTTTGTACCACAGAACTACAGGACTGTGACCAGTGTGGCAACATGACCTGTTAAAAAAAAAATAAAATAAAAAAAAATCATCCACAAGCTTGAACATTTTAACATATTCTTTACATCTAAAATTATATTCTTCCCTAGAAGTAGGGAGTCACAACAGAGCTATGAGTGTGTGCCCTGTTATTTCAGCTGCTAATAAAAGCCTCCATTTTCTGTACGGGATACCTATTAAGGGTTACACACAAGGGAGGTTACTGGAAAGGCTTGAACAAAAGCTGCTTTTAATCAGCACCTATTAAGGCTTCTTCCAAACTCACTTTGGCACCTTGGAATATGGGAGAATCACTTAGTTATGTCTAGGTCAGATGTCTACATGAGTAATGTTTAAATGTAACACATCCTAAGTGCTGGTACAGAAACCCACTGTGTTTCAAGGCAGCCAGCCAGCTACCATTGTCAACAGCTGATAGCTGCTCATGGAAACTTCCTTCTGAGTAAATAAATGGTATTTATCATGAAAGTGAGGCTATGGCTATACTAGTATATTAGCATTCCAGATACAATTCTCTAGCAATGACATTTATACTACTTAAATCTTTTACTCCTCAAATCAGGGCACCTGTATTCAAACTGTATTTCAATTCACTTTTCTAAACGTAGGCATAATCTGAAAATGTACAACTTGTGTGAGTTAGTGGTCCCTGGAAGTTTTATGTAATTCTCAATGAAAACCAAAGAATTATTTATGTTTGAAGACAAGCATTAATATTTCCTTGGATGCATGGGCATGACTTGACACATAACTACTGTAACTCAAGGATTTATCTTAAAGAGTAGTCCAGTGATGTTCTTAGAGCAAGAAATAGCTTAGGGCCATTCTAAATTATTCTGCTTGCTCAAAGCCCCAAGGCCTGTTCAAAGCCAGAAACTAGAAGTACAGAAATATGCCAGCGGGTCTAGTTAAGCACAAGAAATTGTCTTTACTCCCAGCAGTGCTCATAAAATACCTCTTAAAATATCAGGAAGCCTTCTAAATGTCTTGATTTAAAACCATTTGATTCTGGATCTTTTCCAAACATTCCAGACTTTTTTTCTGAGGTGGCACAAGAGGTGACATGAAGTTTCTAGGAAGTCACTTGAAAAAAATCAGTTTGACCACTGTTTGAGCTATAAGGAAGGAGTAGTATAATCTATGCTATAACCCACATATTTCTTGAATTTAAATTGCCTCCAGGAAATGAAGGACTGTTACCAAATTAATTGTAAGATTCTAATTTATCTCTTACAAAGATAGGAGATAAATAATCAGACACGAGAGATCTCACCTTATCAAGCACAGGCACAGAAGATGATGCAGATTTCAGTCATGTACTTAGCTCTGGACTATAAAACTTTATGTTATAAAGTTGATAGGACATATATTAAAGAACTAAAAAGAAAAGAAAAATAAAATAAAAATAAAATAAAAATAAAATAAAAATAAAATAAAAAGAAAATAAAAATAAAATAAAAAGAAAATAAAAAGAAAATAAAAAA